>JAHQZX020005621.1:0-18807 GCA_019804575.2 Pseudotulostoma volvatum
ATACAATATCATCTCTGCAATGAGCAATGTTCAGGTATTACCATTTCTTGCGCAGGCAGTAAAGTCCTTGGACGGCCTAGGACAACCGTAGTAGGCGGGTATGGCTGGCCAAAGAGGTCAAGAGATAGCCGGATACGTGTTATTTTCCTCTTAGATACGTGCATAGCCTTCGCTATCGTACTTGGACACTCGCCGCAGCCTAAGCGGACTTGAATACGGTGGAGAACGTCATCTGGGAGCCTTCCAGGCATAGCGCTATAAGATGAAGAGTATATTTGTTGGTATGTCTATGGGAATAAGTGGTACCACGTAAAACTGAAACTGATACTTGTTCTTTCTCTTTTCGCTTCCATACCTTTATAACCGTTGTGTGCTTAGTCATCCGCCTCCTCGCTAGTAGCTAGTACACATAATTTGTGGATCGCAACAATATTTATACGGTAGAAACAGGGGACAAGTTCAGGAATTGGTTGTGTTGCCTGTTTTGTTGGGCAACCACAAGAGACCTGCGCTAGGGGGTCCATTTTGCAAAGCACTATATTCACCCGGACGTTTTATGATCACTTTATTATTCGTTACCTATATGACCAGAGCAGGTTTCGAGTTCAACATTGTTGATTTGGAGATATATACAGTTCTGACCTGGTTGGACTGCATGCTGTCCCGCAGCTGGCTCCAAAAGGCATTTATTGGATCCATTCGAAAATGATACTGTCACAAGGGGCAAGCAAGTGTATGAGTCGTTTCCTGCAATGCTGCCGTCCGAATCGGCTGATTGATTGAGTATTCCTATCATCACAAGGCTTACCAAAGGGCCGTTGCATACATACCGACTACGGTCTTCAATCACACGGAGGAGGCCTAGGCATAAGTGAAGAGGGTGATGGCGAGATATCATGAGACCTTGCCGAAGAAATACTGCTGGTGACCATAGGGGAAGTGCGGCATATCCGGCCGGGCTGGGCCAGTTATATTTATGCCTTGGGTCTTCAATGTTTTTAATATTGTGAGAGATCGATTAATTTGAATAGGGTAGTATTCATGGCAAGTTTTCGGATAACCAGCAAACATTGCCTCGATTGTCTCCTTTTAACGCATGAAGAAGCTGACTGAATACATTGCCGGTGGTTTGATATTATTGCTGACTGGGTATTGTTGCCTCGAAAGGCAGCGCAACATCATATACTACAACAGAATACGGCGTCCAGTCACTATTGTTGAAGCTGGGAATGTTATCGTTAACTGGTTGATTTTATTCCCCACATAAAAAGTCTTATAACCTGAAGACTCTCAAGTTCATTAGGTTCTGTTAAGATTATCGTTTCTTGTCGCGGTATAATGGCCTATATATTTTACATCTTTAAAGTGCATGAGAAAGCAAATATTGGGCGAGGAAAACCACACTAGTCATAATTTATTACCTATCTAATTAGGATTAGTGTTCGGTATTACGCTAGTAATAAATAATATTTACTAACAATTTCCCCGTCTTCACAATGGTTGTATTTATGACTCAATTTACAGGCTGACTTCGGTTGTAACTAGTAGGTTGTAAAAACCTCTTGCATTATTCCATATATTTATTCTTTGATATCGAAATAATAATCTTATGAACCTCAAATCCCAACCCGAATTGTCGTAGCTAAAGTCTGGTTCTTGTTTATGGTATTTTTGGTGTTGGTTTTCCTTATCTGGCACCATAGTCCCCAAATAACCTTAATCGAACAACTTAAATGGCCAATGAAATGTCATATTCATCTTCAATCAAAGAAGTCTTGAAGGAAACCATACTATTTAACAGTATCAGGGGCTTTTATTTGAAACTCACCTTGAATCGAGATGTCGAAACATTTGGAGCAATATATCATGATGTGATCGATATAAGCAGGGCTTTATACACCAGAACCCGCTCAATAGGTAGTTTGTACGTGATCAGTTTATCGTACTATTTGACTTTCTAAATTCCGGATAACAAGGTCAGGGATTTAGGAATACGAATTCGCCCTCCCTCGATCCAAATGTGTGGCTTGCAAACCTTTCAGGAGCTTATAAGCCTTATCACATGCTTGAACACCAAGGCCTGCTGTCCTTATACTATCTCAGATGGATGCTATTTATCACATCACAAGCCTCAGATATATGCAACCTCGACGGTAGTCCCAGCTCGAGACGTTTATTTTGCGTAAGGGCCTTCTCAAATCCCTGCGATGATATCAATTTCTTGGGGGATTTGTGTCCCGGGATGAGCTCGCCTCTCGTATTCGCGAGCAACCGTTCTCGAAAGTGCTACTTAGGTAACTACCTGATATATGATGGGGTCCCTTGGGTTAAAATTATGGCATGTGGAATCTAAAATCCTACCACCGGTTTCAAAATTATCGATATTGAATCCTGTAATTTTGTATCCGTTCCTACAAATAAATATCGGAGGAATATAATGCTTTAAAAATCACTTTTGGGTTTACTGAGATGAGGTGGTTATCTTGTATGAAAGTCGCCCCGCATGACTATACCGCCCTGACAAGAGTTAATTTCTGAGATACCAATTGTATCACCTTCTTAGGAACCTATTTCCCCGAACTGGCCTTCACCTAATGGCCTTCCCTCTCAAGTAAGAAAATGTGGGAACCCCCAAAGCCAGCCCAGGTAGGTACTACTCTAGCAGGAACATTCACTTTTTCCGTCTCATGCGTGCAGCCCATCACGGAAAGTATCATCACACCCACTTATGTTGTGTGAACCGGTTTAGAACACCCGGGGGTTCATTGCAAACTTGATGCGGCTTACCCTAGTTAGTTAATATATACTTTCAAGTTATTTTTGCGATCACAACACTGTCACAGCACCTCACATTGCAATAAACATACATGCTTCGCCACGCTCAAGGGGCTCACTTGTCCCTCACATGGTCCATCCCTGCTTTGATGATGAGTTGCTCAGCCTCACAAGCAAGATATCTGAAGGAATATGTATGATTTCCATAATCGGTCCCAGTGATCCACTATGATAAAAACGGCTTGTAGCGCCGTCATAGAAATAGTGGCCGTTTACGCATCCTTGGCAGGAATATACTCCGGGGTCTGTACTGTATCATAAGTCAGCTTCGTACAGTACTATGTACTGTGACTTGTCTCAATTTCCTCAATATTTCCTCAAAGATTCAATAATACTCAGTATTCAATATAGAATTCTTCAATATTGACATTTTTGTTTCTTTTGCAGTAACTATGCCTTATATCATATTATCCCACCAATAGTCGGCTTTATATGTACTATGACTTTTCTGGATTTCCTCATATTTCCTTAATGATTTAATGCTTAATTATCAATATAGAGCTCTTCAATATTGGTGATTTTGTTTTTTCCAATATGAAGGCATATCAAGTATTGAGAAGTAGGTTCTACCGAATACAGCACCTCCTCAGAAGATCATTCTCCTACATATAATAATATCATATCATATATGAGGTCGTTCTAGCAACTCCAGACTTTTCCCATTCTCAATTTTAGGCACTTGAGATGATGTATAGAGAATATACCGATATCAGCCTTACACACCCAAAATTAATCATTTATGACTGAGGTCGCTAAAATATATAGTAAGGATAATTTATTAACGATTGACGATGTAGTATACAACATCACTACAATAGTAACTAGATGGCATTCTGACGCTGACGTAGTGTATATACATGCATAATAATGTTTTTTGGGCACACCCCTACCTATGGGATGACTACGCCCAATTGCATAGCACCATGTTTTACATAGAAAGTATGATAAAAGTACCAACGCTGTTGGGCACGACCTCGAATGACTGTTAAGAATAATGCCGGATTAGACGGGGTGCGGGTTTTACAAAGATGACCAGCTAAGAACCGTATTGAGACAGGTATTTCAGTGAGAGATTGCCATTCGGGTTGGTGTTTCAGTCATATGATAGCCGTCTTGAATTGAGCCCAGAAGTCGACCGAAGATAGGTGGAGGGCTATTTGGGGAAGCTGTTTGATGCCAGATATGTACTGCACACAATGGAAACTGGAAGGACCATAGCAGAAGGCATTGAATCGCAAATTGGTACCTGTACACACTAGGTACTCACATAAAATAATAGATAGTTTACCTCAGGTACAAGGTATGTATATCATTGTGCTGAGTCATACCAAATTCTTCTTGAACTGGAGTTGCTGTCTTCTGCATGCTACATAAGGCGTTAATATATACATCCTGCAGCAATCCATCCTACCAGGAGGTTTGTGTATGATGGACCGCCAGGCTTGGATGGAGCCAGATTCTAGTTCCTTTTGTTGTCTGGCTAAGGCTCAAGGGAGCCATACCATGATTGATCTAGGGCTAATATGATATATGCCGTTACATGACGTAGTATACATTATATTCATGTTGTAATCAAGCATAAGTACATGTATATATAAACAAAATCGATGAAGCGAGCTATGGTGCACCGACACAGTGGTTAGCCCCTATAAACAATTCAATGGGGTCAAGTGTTCCCTATCACACCCAGCTTGTTGATTTCGAGATTAAGGATGGAGATTAACGATGTGGCGTGACACAGGATCCCCGTATTAGCGTGCTCGCGCTCGCGCTCGAACTCGGTGATGTGCAATAACATTCGTTAGATCAGCACGTCGGTCGAAAATGGCAATATCAACTACGTAGGGAGATAGAACATGAACTAGAAAAGCCACTTTATAAGGCTGAAAGGTGGAAAACAGACAAAATTCGGCAGAAGTAGGATCAGCAGAAGTCTACGCAATATTCGGGCCTTTGATGAGCGATCCCCCCATATGATGAATGGAAATCGAGTACCCCACCACACGGCCGAATTCAAAGGGAGTGAAATAGAACAGCAGTATATCGGGACACCAATGACCTCATAATTGAGACAAGCATCCCCACGTACATGCAAGATCTCGAAGACTGGCTGTGGGGAATTGGTCGGTTTAACAATATGGAGGGTTTCGAAGATTGGATGTAATCGACTGGGTGCCAGCATGAAACTGGGTACGTAAATAGCAGGTACTTGCTGCGGGAACGCTATAGCTAATAATAATATAATAGAGGCCTCGCAGTACGCTAACTTTTGGGGGCCAGACTTACATGGTTTGTTTATTCAATACTCAGTTCGATATTGGAAATTGTTTGATATTATTGGGTAGATTTTGATCTAGGAAGTCAAGGTATGTATGTATATATGTATGTAAGTAGTATGTACATGAGTATTAATTATTGTGCCGCCATATCGACATGACCGCCCTCTTAATCTAGCAAGAGATTGATGTGGTGAGAGTGGCCAGTAAACGGATGCAATGTGCACCACTGGTATCCGGGATGGCCACGCATATAAGGCCACTGCCCCTTAGCAGGAGAGCCAAGAGGGGCTTCTGCGGCGTCCTGGCGGTGTAGCCGTCTGAAGACTTTATTTAACTGGTTTGATGCAACAATGTATACAATCCACACAATGCAGCAATATGCAGTGGGGGCACAGCCTTAGAGTCTTAAGTGGTGGAAGCACCATTGAGTTGTAGTTTGTATGGTCCTATGATAGTAAGATGAGAGTCTGATGAGTCGTCAAGAAGTATCGGGCTGCAGAATGGTGTGCTGGTCACTTTGCAAGTTGTCATCCTGTGGATCTGCTGCTGTGTATTCTACCAACACCCGATAATCCGAGTGAGACTACTAATAAATCTTTCGTCTGTCTTCTCTCCTTGTTCCTGGTAATGAGTTTATTTTTTTTTTTTTTTTTTAAAAAAAAGGGACCCCAACCTCATGAACTTGGTTTTGGTTGTTGACGATCTGATCGTCTGAGCTTCTTGAGCTAGGTGGAACTACATAGGTGCACATCGGTTACTCGTTTTAATCAATCTCCGAGGTCATCTCAAGCCCAACACATCATCAATCCTCCTCCGTGGGCTTTGACACCTTCTCGACCTGAAACTCCCTGATAGAATCAGATCATAGAATGTAGGAGGAAGAACGAAGAGCAAAGTCTTACCCGATCTTGACTACTTGAGATCTTTCATACGAGGGCAAATTCAATCATACTCTACTAACCAATCATTCTCTCGACATTCTCTCGACGGGCGCTTTGACCAGCAAAGTGCGCAACAAACCACTGACTAATTGACTAATAATGATAATATAGATACTTTTATTATTAAAGCCCTTTCTTTTCCAACAGCACATTGGCCCCGAGTATCATACTCTGTCCAACAGACGTCACGCGCGGTCTATCGGGATATGAAAGTGGATGACATCTAATCGAAAGGAGAACTGATCGCTGTTCCTATCGACTAGTCTCTGGTACGGCTATTCCCAACTTGGCCCTCTCCATTGTCCTGCTTCTTTCGCCTCCCTTCAAAGTGTTGTAAGGTGAGGGAGGACCGGTCAAAGCTTCCTGCAATATCGATTATCTGCAGTTCAGTCTCGGCCCGACGGCACGGGAATGGTCTGGGTAGTCACCGCTCTGTCCCCCCAACAACACTCTATCTTTACAACCATCTTTTCAAACCCATCTCTCAACACGTCAGCACACCGCGCAAGTTTAAGTAGAGAACTCTTACGATGCATAAGCCTTCGATCGCTCAGCTTGTCTACGAGGCGACATTCCCTCGGCCGCGTGCGACCGACCCGGCCTCCTTCTCCGCACATATCACGCGACACCTTGTTCCAGAAGTACGTTTTGAGACGTCCGCTTTCTATGGCTCCCTGGATTGCGTCGAAGCACAATATCCGGGGTTGGACTATTCTTATGGCCCGCATCGAATGAGGCTCGGACGCTTTCCCTGGCATCGCAAATTATTCAAGGTTTTCGACGAGTTGGGTCTGACAACAGATGAGATCTCCTCTCTGTGTCGGTGGGAAGGCACGAAGTCGGCTCGGGAACGATACGAAAAGGAGGAAAGAGTCATAGTTCGCGACACCACAGCTGAGAACATACCACGGGCGTCGACTTCCTCAGGAGCCTCTATCGTGGTGCACCCTACTAATCTTGATATGGAATACACAAAACCAGAAACAGGAGTTCACAGCGATGAAGAAGGGGTTGATATGCTTTCAGGAGGCGCGGACATCGAGTCCGAAGGCGGACAGGAAGAGTCGAGCGATGAAGAGATGGAGAGCTGCGGGGTTGAGCTCAATCAACGTCTTCTTGTCGCGACCGCTGCTCGGGAACAAGGCGTAGATGTGCCACTCGATGAGGATTGGGAGCAGTGGTTGAAGGAGACTATTGAGAGAGGCAACTATTCAGACATGGTCAACGCGATCAGGAATGGCCAGCCATTTAATCTATCGCCAAATCCCAGCCCAACTTCGCTGTCGGCCCCTAGCGGTGCAAGCACTGTAACGAATCCGGCGTCGACGCTCTCCCAGCAAATTTTCTTGTCAGCACAAGCGAATCTAGTGCCGCCAGTGATCCATCCCAATTCTGCGTTAAGAACGTCATCTCACCATGCGTCTGAGACGGCCAGGTGAGGTTCATGCAACAAGACATGGGCCTTATTTACTATTCAACTGGTTGTGCTACCTGCAGTCTTGTCCGAATTTGCTTCATGCGTTTGGGTGGCATGGTGGAGATCATTCTATCGACATGCATCCCTGGCACTTTACGGTTCTAATAGATTTAAACCACTTCGACTACCGTTCACTTCGGCATCGATTCCCACGGCGCAGTACCATTCATTTACAAGGAGTTCAGTTTCCTCCCCTAGTGACCCATAGATCCTTTTTTTTTTTTCTTCCTCCATCCTTTTCTATCGCCATCTCGCATCCCCGTTCCCAAATACCCCAATAATTTGCTTTCAAAAGACGAAACCAGGTCACTCAATCGAAGCCGTTGCAATGTCATGAACGTGTACACGAAAGAAATAAAACGAGAATATTACATTTGAATTAGCTTCACTGTTATCGGCGGGAAAGCTGGATGGCCGAGCTACTGTCTCACCTAGTGTTTCCCAAGACCTTTGCTTTCAAGCCTGTGCCAACATTGATGGTTCTGCTGCTTCAGATCCCATGAACCATTCACAGCAACAATCTTCTATGTATGGTAAAGCATTTCAATAATTGGCCGTTTGTGCTCATGATCAAACCATTGGCACAATTGTCCAGCTGGCCCTTCTCCCTCGAGGCCAACTGACGCTGCGGTCCATGTCGAACAGAAACTACCTGTCAAGGCTGTGTCTGGATCATCTTGAGCATGGCACGGATAAAAAAGAGGCTATATCGTTGCCCATTTTCTATCTCTCCTGCTAACAAAAGCCTGGAGGCAGGTATTCGCTTTCAATATTCAGTTAATTCCTATGTTCTTTAACCACGTTGATAGCATAGCATAATTCTGATGGCCAAGCTCAAGCTGCTTCTTAGGGCTTGGCTAATTTTACACGAAAATAGTGCTTGCGATTCCAAAGTATAATCCACAACTATAATTACGTTCTCGACACATTATGTTAGATTTTATCGTTTAGTCAATACCACAAGGTATGATCTGTCCACCCTTATTGTACTAGATGTACGTAGTACGGGACATCCATCCATCCCTACCTACTCGGGTATGCAACAATCATTCCGCTCCTGACTCAATAAATAAACCTTAGGTCTAAGGCTACGCGTTGCCAAATTGCATCACATCATGTAAACGTCAAAGCCAGAAAACGTGACGGAGCATCTTATTATCTCTCCCTTTGGCTTTCTCGATCCAATCGTCTCTCTTTCCTGTAGTGGCATTCCCATAGGACAGGGCCTCTCCAGCCTGCCACAGTCATGATAAGAACTTGTGAAAGAAAATAATTAGTTCAGTATCAGAACCGCTCAGTGGTAATTAGCCTACCTGACTAGGTGCTGACCAGGCCGTTACATATAATATAGACTGTCGCTCCTCTAACGCGCTTCGCTTACTGGTGATGTGATCACGGAAAAGTCCACTTTTTTGTTTCAGACATCCCAGCCTTGAGACCAAGCTTCGCTTGGCAATAAGTCCAAGGGTAGCAAAGATTGAGTCAAATAGAAAAAGAGAAATAAAGCCTAAGGATGCATTTGGATGGGTATGTTAGAATGAGAAACAGACCAGCACCAGATTCATAACAAAGGATACGGTTACTATGATAATGTTGCAGTCCACAGTGGCGCAGGAGCGAGTGCTCTAACGCTGGCCCTAATGTGAAAAAGGATATAGCACTATACCCTAGTTCCCAAAGGGCATAGCCCCCATCTTGCACATTTTCTGTGGCAGACGAATCTTTCAGGGCGCGTTGTTCATCGGTTCACTGGCTAAATGATGTAGTGGCGGGACGGCGCATATGGTCCGGCAAAGATTCGTCTCGCCGTCCGAAGCTTGCTGAGATAAACAACGAGGATGGATGATAAAAATCGAACAATAGAGCCTTATTCCACTTGTTTTGTCAAGCTTTGTACATGTAGGATGAAATTGATAATAGGCTGGAATGGTAATTAGTTATGTATTCTAATATATATCAAACGACCGATCTCATGGCTCAGTGGGAATATTGGTGCTGGCTCCCAAACACACGCCCAACTCTACTACTTAAGTCTTTTTAACGCTCGATCATTCAATAAACCAACTATATTACCAATCTCTATCACAGTCTGGGAGGCTAGCTCGCGCAGGCCATCGTCTGTCAATCTTGTCGCTTTCCGAAAATCAGCTAGAGAGCTCCGGTTCATCCCAACAATAAATCCGTTCGTTCCCACCGTTAGTGCAACCGCTGCGAGGATCCTGCTAGGACGTTAAAATTTGGAACATTTCAATATCTTTAGTTTTATCCAGGAGTCTGCCCAGTGGCACCTTCCAAACCGAGTGAGATTCAATCTTCCAAATCTACCAATTTCTGACACAGGGATTTCCACATCACTTCCTAAGGACTATCATCTTCCTGACTTCGATTACATCTTCGATGGCGTTGTCATTAAGGCCTCTCACCATATTCGCCCAAAGGCGTCAAGTGACTCTGGATCCTACTTCTAATATTTTAAGTGGGCGAGTTAACAGAGCCGCCGAAGGGTCGCCTTCTAGCAGCCATCAGTCCTCGGGGATCAGTGCCGCTTCGTGGAACTCTATGGAATGGACGGGACGTAGAACAGCGAACTTTGCGAATTTATTCATCACTGGGCATAGTATCAGTGCGGCTTCTACTCCACTTTTTGAAACGAAGTATGGCCTTCGTTCGGATTGACGTACTCGATGGAATGTTCCTCAAGATCTCTCTGTCCTTTCCACAACAAGAACTCAGTCATGATTCGATCATGCTCTTCCATAGCGACGCTGATGGCTGCAATTCGAATCGGCAACATTAAATGCTGTTACTAAACCCCTCATACCCCCAGAGCCGATTTCATACCGACTATTTCCAGATTGGCATACCCCATATCTCTGGTATAATAACAGCTCGTTACTCCACAGTCCTCATGTTGATATAGATGTAATAAAGAGTCGTTATCCGCTCCTCATCCCGTTTTATGATGAATGGGACGATCATTATGAGGAGACTTTTGAGCACCAGCAATGCCGCCTTGGTATTGGCGTCGAGGTGTTCCCACAAGCTGATGATCGGGTTTCTTGGGAAACGGAAGGGCCTCTGATTGCATGCTGGCTCGCGCTGCAAGAAGATGTGTCGGAAGGAGAGTATTTGTCTCCCAAGACTTACTACCTCAAGAAAGGACGCTGGAAGATGAACTTATGTGGTTTCTTGAAGATATGGATGGTCTGCTGTCAAAATGATTTAACATGAAATTAAAAGGCCTAGAGCTCCGGACCTTCTGTGTGGTGTTATATAGTCAAAGACTCAAAGCTATCGTCGTCGTTACTGGTCTTTAACTAGCGCTCTTATACCCGAAATGAACAACCAACCACACTGCCGCCGTCTGGTCGTAAACCGACTATAGAAGTCACGTTGGTAGAATTTTGTCACAGCTAGTCCTAATCGGAAACAACGTTGGTTCTATAAAAAGGTTGTGTCAGCAACTCTAGAAACAGCAGGCGGTAAATAGTCCGTTTTACCAGGAACGTCACTTGAGGCAAGTTGGTAATGAAGCATAATAAAGCTACTATAAAATAACTATAACTGTAACTTATGCCCTCCGGGTGCTTGGGAACTGTCATATGATATCAGCATAACTATAATAAATAATGAAAAAGAACTCTCCTACATACGATAGATGCTAGACTCGTTGCTCGCTTATTTTTGTCATAGATAACCCTATCATCATACATATATAGTTATATGTAGTGGCTTTATATCAAACTACGGATACTCCTGTTTCGAACTTTGGCCTTGAATCATGCTTGTCATAGGTTGAAGTTACCCTGATTCTTTAACAACCTACCTACCTAGGAGGTAGCGCTAGTGCCTCACGCGAATAACCCCTGTCCGAGACAATGATCACGGCCATCTTCTATAGTAAATTCGACACCCAAGAAGGTAGGACAGAGGACGCATTCAGCCTTGCAAGCCGATATTGCCTCCTGTTGTGATTCGGTAGCTGATAGTTTCTTATCTCTCACAGGCCCCAAAGTCGTTCACCAGGTCCCTGATGGTGCCATCGTTTCTTCCACAGCAGCTTCATCTCAACAGCTCCCGTTCTTTACTTTCTCCGATATCTCTTTCTTTGTCATTCCTCGGCAGGAGCTCTGTGGGAACCTGCTACAGGTATGCATCGCGGGCTATCGAATCCTTGGCTATCCGATCTGCATGAAATCACGGCGCTACGATCGGAATGAATTCATCTTCAATTTCTGCCTCGTCCTCGCCGAGGAGGAAGACTTCAGCATGTATAAAAGTGTCGTGCAGAAGCTAGCGGACTTGATGCATGGTCTGGAGGAGCAGAGCGGCTTCCTTTCTCGAGACTTCTCAAAAAGTGGAGAGGGTAAGGTGTATAGTTTGTGCGAAACCCTGATGGAGGACCTGAACAATTACAGCGAGTGTATGATCCCAATCGGTACGATTGCGTCCTCTCATTTTCCTGGAATGGCATGTGCTGCTGTGTGAACTGAGCTGACTCATAATCATGTTAAGATGAATTAAATACCCTCAATATCAAACTGTTCCCAATCTATCCCGCCCCGCCACCAGTTAGGGCCTGGCAAGTGCCGCTCTTCACAGTCCGGTATGAGACTTTCATGGATGAAAACTGGGATCTTACATTACAAAAAGTGGGTATCGTATAATTTCCGGGTTCCCTTAAATCCATCGTTTCATCTTGGGGGCTTGGGTACAGAATTCCCATATAGGGCATGTCTTATACAAGTTCCAGATTGCTCCCTTTATAAACGGCGTCAACAGTGTGCGGATTATCTCGATATTCGCCGATGTGGAGTTCTCCCTTGCCTGCCGAGCCATCAAGCATCTTATATACTACGGATGCGTCTTCCTCCTTGATGTCTTTTCTTTTTCTGCCATCTACGCTCCTACAGCACAGTTCAGTTCTACGATCGCGTGTGATGAGGGCATGCAAGAAGAGTGCGCTCGTTATGTTAACACGCGCTGCGCTCCAAGTTCGGGAAACATAGCCCCGTCCAGTTCTCGTAGCGACGTACCAAGCAATTCCGGCGGCTACCTATTCGATAACAGTGACACCATCTGGCCACTCGTTGGTGACGTGATTAGTGAGGGCAGCGGGAAAGGAAACACCTGTACTCGACAAGTCGTGGATGGGGTTGGAATTGTCGAGTTGTACGCGGGTTTGAAGCAGGGTCAAAGTGTCAAGCAATGGTACACACAACATAGTCAGCAGCTCGCCAACATTGACATACGTCGATTTATCACGTTCGGAATTATCAAAGGTTTCCTATATCGCGTGCATAAATATGCTTACGTCACAGGCCTGTCTACGCCTTGGACATCCAAAAATCTGACGGGCACCACGTCATCAGTGTCCTCTCTGCGAGGTGGCTTGGCTCTCTCAAGCGCCTCTACTATGGATATCCCGGGAGCTTTTCCTTTATCTTCCAGCCATCTAGCAAAAGGCGATGATGGTCAAGATGAGGACGACCACAACATGACCTCAACCTCCTATCGGAGCAGTGGGGTTGTTAGTCGACCAAGCTCAGGGACGATTACATCGTCTCCGGAAGACGATGATGAAGAAGACGATCGTATTGATGATCAGACATTGTCGAAATACCTGGATGGGACGCACAGTTTTGATCAGATCTGTACCGAGTTGGGGGTCAGTGAGCGTGAGCTGACAACACGGTTGAAGCAATATCCCGATGAGGTGCAGATTATTCATCGATAAGTAATATACTTAGTCCTTTTCCTTGGGCACTGAAGTCAAATCCTTTAAACCACAATTCTATTCGAGTTTCCTCGACGATCTTGGAAATCAACCGACATGCCATGGCGAAGGGATATGGAATAATGGAAACACCTTCAGAATTTCGCTCTACTAGAAACCCAAGTTCCCTTTTACAAGAGAGAGAGAGAACGAATAGGTTAAAACGCTAGCTTATTTAAGCGAAAGGTTATTATAAGTATTAGAGGTAGCATCATGATCTATTGATATCATTCCAGATAGACAGACAAATGAGATGAATAAAGTTGGAAGAGCCAAACCTCCCAAATCCTAACCCACAAGATGACTAACCTCCTACCTGCTACATCCGACGCCGGTCTCAGCAAACCATTTACCCCCCTGTGCCTGGCATGAGAATAACCGAAATCCCTATGGACGAAATACATAGCAATTATATACAGCTTTGAAACATCACAAACGACTAGACGAGGTCTAGCAAATGTTGAAAGTATAGGGGAAAAGAAACCCCCCTGAAGAAGAGAAAGGGTGCTTAGCGTAGGGAAGGTCATGTCACTCTTGTTCTTCATCCCAGCCCTCTTGCTCAGCTTTTTCGTACTCCATCATGATGGTTGGATCAAATACACTTTCATCCTTCCCAGGGACAGATGTCTTGCTATCCCCGAAAACAGGACCAATGCAATCTCTCCAGCGTTTGCGACGCTCCATGAGGGTTTTTGCAACATCCCCAATCCCGGGCCGACCAACGCCAGCAGCATTCACAATGTGGCTCCCCCCTCCAACGCCACTGGGCCGGTGTTTTGCCTGTGATCCCTTTTTGCTCTTCCCCAGCGTACGTGTACGTTTCAAGTAGGCCTGTTGCACCTGGGAATCAAGATCTTCGTGAATAGTGCTGTATTCTTGATACGCCATACGTTCACGAGCGATATCCAGAAGTCGAGCTTTCCGGGCACCATTAATGATCATTTGTTTTTTCAACTCACCTTGCAGTAAACGGAGTCGCTGTGCGATATCATCGTCGTAATGTGCATCGTAATCCGGGTTGGAATCTTGCCCTAAGAAACCAATATATCGAAGTTCTGCTTTGAGGCGTTCGTCTAACTGTGCATGTTCAAGTTTGGCAGCCGGAACTTTGAAACCATTCGGAGAGGCATCGGGAAAGGATGTCGCAGAAGGCTGAGGTTTACTGTCTACTTCGCCAATCGGATGATCGAGATCCATGGTAGAATCACCGTTAAGGAAGATCGAGTCTCCATTTGTAGTTCCATTCACAGAATTCTCGTCCGGAAGAGATCGATGTTCGTAGCGAAGGAGAGAGTAGAGACGGCTAATGAGGGGACCAACAGAGATCCTATCGGTCTCCGCAGTCTCATCAGTTAACTGCTCAATGCTGCCACGGCCTTGATTTAACGGAAGCCGCTCGCGTTCCGAATTGAGCTGATCAATGCTTAACGCGCCATCTTCTTCCATCCACATCTCAGTGTAATGTTTCTTTCCGCGTCTTGGTATAACATACGGAGTTGTGCGGTCCCCCTAAATAAAGTCAGTGCTGATGATAGGTGGAGGGACCAATTGCTAACCTTCTCTTTCAAGAAAGCTATGTCCTCTTCAGTCAAGGGGCGGACGTAAGGTTCGATATACGACGCAAACGTGTTTGCGCTAACTTGATTCGTAGGTTTGGCATTGCTAAAATCTCTGTCTGGCGGTGTACCAGCCATCATTTGACTCAAGTCGCTCCTGGGAAATTGAGCAACAGAGTAGATTTCATTTCTCTCCCCATCAGTCATTCCGGGCGTGACTTCACGAATATGGTAAACTGTCGGGTCATCAAACTTCAATGGATCAGGTCCAAAGACTTGATATTGATGGACAGCGGGTGCCGGCTCTGGCTGATGTGACTCGGAACTGCGGTCTGACCATGGAGAACCAGCCACATCAGGTCCGTTGCCAGGGCCAGCAGTGGGCGATGGTAAAGAGGGCGGTGATAATGAAGACGTGCTACCAGACGTTGGATTCCTGGACTTCTTGAATGGAGACATGGTATCGCGGCTGCGTTTTCGCGCCCCTAGACGGTTTATGTTAATGAATCTATATACAAATTGTAGTGTGCAGCGATTAGGACTATTAAATCAGATATACGATAGGAGCCATTTAGTGTTAGGATATGGAACGGAAGCAGAGGTCTGGTAGATGTGGAGCCTGAGGTGACTCTTCTTTGCAATGGAGAAAACCTACTAATTTCACCTCCATCCTGTCTCGTTGCTTCGTGGGTGCCAACAGCAGGCAGACGGTCCTCTTTAGACGCCCGTTCCCTACGCTTTTTGAGTTTTCCGCCTTTGAACGCACGACTGCCGTCTTCGTCCTCCTCCACCTCACGCTTCATCTTTAGTCGCTCTTCAGCGTCGCGCTCCATTTGCTCTTGCTCCCTTTGATCTTCGAGTACCTCCTTGCGCCTTTGAGATAACTCCCGCACTCCGGCATTGCAATAGTCGCCTCTTTCCTCCGCCAGTTTGCTCAACGTCTTCAGATGTTCGATAAGTAGCTCCAACGTCTTGGACTCGGGGATTGTTCCCCCTCCACCGAGCCGTTCCAGGATATCTTCATATTGCACCGCTGAGGACGAGAAGAGTTTGGAAACATCGTGATCAAGGTAGCCAGGGAAGGTTGAAGCCCCCGTGGTAGTACTCGCGCTGAGTCCCGAACTTGGTGTAGTATTTCTGCTACGCGACTGCCTAGCGTCGCGTCCTTTGCCTTTGCCTTTGCTGGCAAGAGGCATTCTGCGTGATATGACTTCGTTGGAGGGCCGGGTGGCGACGGCCGCTGCTTTGGTAACGTGTCTGGCACAAGTTGTCGAATGCCTGCATGTATAAGGATTAATTCATTAGCAATAGAAAGCTCATTTTGCTATCGATGGCAGGAACTTTGCCAGACGTTTGTTGAGCAGATCGAAGTTCATAGTGCCGGCCATAGTAATATATCGCTTAGAGCCTAACTGTAGTATCAAGCCTATCATATCACTACATGAGAAATGCTAGTAGCCAATCAACTCAGTCTACATCACGCGGCTCTCTGTCAGATGTCAAAACTCACCAACGTACGTACCAATGCACTAACTGTCCGCTAGCAATATACGCAGATGAAAACTAGTACAAATAGGATTATTGTAAGCTAAAATGGTTGATATGATTCACGTGATCATAGGGGGTATTCAGATCTATGTCTCTGATTTTACCTTTCTCACTTAATAAGATACTAATAGATCTTATTTCTTTACAGAGTTGGACATGGGCAGTTTTGTCTGCTGTATTATAGTATATATGGAGATATAGGCATTCTGGATTCCAATGCCTCACAAGAAAATAAAAAAGGCAGATCACCTGATCCTGAAGACTATAATGATTCTACAGAGAAACCCCCGCACCAAACCAGGGAATAATTTTTTACTTCGCATGTTTCTCTTGACTATTGCTTGCAATAAATAATACAGCCTGAGATTTACCTCAGGGCTCCAATCACCAGATTATCAATACTTGCTTAGGAATCCCACACTAAAGTTGATTCAAGTCTTTCTTCGCTGCTATCCTGAGTACCATAATATTGAGCATATATTCAGGATTCCTAGTCTTCATATAATCCTAGAGAAACAGCCCACATAACTAAGGTGTCAGATGACATGTATAATAAGTAGATGGCCAAGAAATAAGGACTACATAATATAAGTACAGCAGTCGATAAGCTGCTAGGTTTTCTATATCGAACTGACAGGAAATAAAAACAGAACCAATACATGTACCTTACATACAGTATTCTACAACCAAATAGCGATGCATAATTGTAAGCTCTCTCCAGCCTAATATGACCCTCTACTATAGCTAGTTTACGAGTTGCGCTTGGAGGAATACTAAATGTTATTGGAAGGATACTCTTCTACCATTCTACACATCGTCCTAGGGGTACATAGATACTCTCTCAGTCAGTCCTAGGGAACTTCTCGCCTGTGAATATTGACAGTTCGTCATTAGAGGCTCTCACAACATCTTCAAAGCTAATCTTGTCCTTGTCAGCCCTCCCAATGCTGTCAAATCATTACTTGCTGATTTTCTTACCACAACTGGAACATAGCTTATTTCATCTCATCGGTTTAAATGTGGAGCGTGTATTGTGCTTCTTCACGTCCGATCTTGGTTGTCGGCTTCCCTCGACCAGTGACAGCGTCCGCGAGAAGTTGGGCCTGAATACGCCTATCCGTGGCTCCAAAGCGAAAGGTAGCTGCGTCCACACTCTTGACAACTGTCAAAATACCATTGGTTGGTAAGAATGAGCTTGAGTAATTCGGTGACCTTCTTCATGGACCAGGGTAATCCCACCAAACCTTCATAGATGGCATGGTCTTCGTAGAAGCGGCATGGAATCCTGGTTCAATCAGCTCCAGCTTGCAACCAAGCGCGGAGAAGGCCTTTGTGGGGGTGGGGTGACAGTGGCAAGCTACAACCACATCTAGACGATCGATCCTCGTGGACTGTGACGTGGATGGCAAATCTAGCGGGGTTAATTGCATGTTTCCGGGCTTGACGACCTCACCATTCTCATTCACCAAGCAGAAATCTTCTGGCTTCATGTGCGAGAATGAAGCGGGCATGGGGGTTAATCCAGAAGTGATCCTTCAGGATGGGATCATGAATCGAGACATGTCCACCAGCTCCATTGTTGTAACCGCTCAATCCAAGCCACTGGAAAGCGGCGGCATGATGCACTATGTAGTAGCTTGCGCCATTCCCGCTCGTCCTCGAGCGATGTAAATTGAGGGACCCGAATCTGCTTGACAGGGTTTGCTTGGTGCCCCGACAGAGGATGTCGGCCGTAGGTGAACACGTCTAGTAGACGATCCCGGCTGGCCTTTTTGGGGCGCCGCAGCATGCCCATCACCAGTGAGCGTCGCAGCGTCTGGCGGGGCAGTGGAAAGTTGTATCATACCTACCTAGTTAGGTCTTGTGTATCCGGAATATAAGGTGTGCTATCATAGTAGTATAGGACTGTCTACCTAGATACTCTTTTTTTTATCTTTCAAAATAGATGCTTCAGACCGAAAGGCGTTACTACCGAACTACATAATGGCTGGAAACACTCCATAGAAGCGCCCGTCATCAGACTCTAGATACCGTCTTCACGCTGCATATGTTTAGATAGGTCCTTTATCCTACGATGCGATTCATATAGTACAGTAAATTCCGCAGTTCCATACCGCCGGCAGAATAAGCATCAATAGCCTGTACGGGCTAACCTGTAGAAACCACGAATAGACTTTATCCATTACTGAGGCTAGAGCATCCTGAATGCCTCAGTCATATTTACAATTCTCCCATTTCCCTCTACACCAGTAGTGTTCAATCCAGTTCAATTCACAATGAAATTTGGGATAAAACAGAAACCGGTGACCCAATTTTTTGATGAGAATTACTATTCGCACTGTGCTCCCGGACTACTCGCACTGTGTGTTGATATGTTTGCATCCCGCTTTCCCTT
>JAHQZX020005622.1:0-18794 GCA_019804575.2 Pseudotulostoma volvatum
ATTGTGGTAGCAGGACCTTAGAGTGTGGTACTGAGGACATAAGATGAAATTATTGTGGTAAGTGCGAAACAGGTTGTATGTTACACATACGTTAGTACCCATAGCATTGGAAAAATTACAGGTATGGCAATGTCACCTCTACGTGGCATCCATACCATCAACGTTATCATGAATCCTGATAGATTTCTAATACAGGACTGCCTTAAGGTAACTGACAACTTTTGCTCCTCTATTTCGGCCTTGAAATAGCCTGATCTAAACCTACCCAAAATGCGCCCTAAAACTCGCCTAGAAATCGAGATAGCAACCATTTGTGCCCTCCCTCTGGAGGCTAATGCTATCGTAGCTCTCTTCGATGAGAACTACAGTGAACTTGGCTGGGACTACGGTCGGGAGATGCCAACATTTACACAACACGGGAAAAGTCGGCCTCCATAATGTAGTGCTGGTCAATCTACCAGGAATGGGGAAAGGCAGTGCTGCAAGTGTGACTTTAAGCATGCGAGTCAGCTTTAAAGGAATCAAGCTGGCAATGCTTGTTGGAATCTGCGGGAGAGCACCATTTACGCCTGAAAAATCTGAGGTTATTCTTGGAGACGTTATCATCAGTGAGGCAGTTATCGAGTACGATATTGGAAAGCAATATCCCGATGAATTCCACCGAAAAGCAAAAAGCAGATGTTAAGGAGAGCCTTGGACGTCCAAATCGAGAAATAAGAATACTTCTTTCGAGCTTGAGGGCCAAGATGCACCACTTACAGGAAAAAATGTGTCAATATTTGGAGGACTTTCAACGAAACTGAAGAAGAGCCTATCAATATCCAGGTGCTGCGCAGGATACATTATTCGAAGCATCTTATCGCCATAAGCACTATCAGCAAGTGTCAACTCCCAACTGCATTTGCGCCGACTGTAAATCTCAAGAAGACCCTGTTTGTAGTGAGGCATTGGCAAGCGATTGCAGCAAACTTGGGTGTGCGGGAAAGCTAGTGCTACGTAATCGGCTTAGTATGCATAGAAAGCCGAAAACCACTTATTCATATTGGCATCATTGCATCAGCCGACACAGTTATGAAATGCACCGCGACAAACTGGCTAAGAGAGAAAGGATCATTGGGTTCGAAATGGAAGGTGCTGGGGTCTGGGATAATCTGCCACGTATTATTATTAAGAGTGTCTGTGACTATGCAGACAGCTATAAGAATAAGACATGGCAAAACTATGCTGCTGCAACTGCTGCTTCCTGCGCCAAAGCATTGCTTTGCTATTAGCCTAAGTCAACAACCGAGTCAAGTAAAGCTCTTGTTACTTAGCGTCATGCCGTAATAAGTTATTGTACTGACTTTGAAATACATAGCTATAGATTCTGTGAGCTCAAGGTGGCCCGATTTTTCGCATCTCAATGAAGACTCCATCATTTCTGCCGCCTTGCATGATGTTCAGATGCTATTAAAAGGCATTGAAAACATCTATGAGGCACCAGGTGGTATTAAATGCCTCCAAGGAGAACTGAAGGCTGTTAAAATACTTTTAGAAACCGCTGATGGTGCTTTCTGTGACCAGGATCGGGAAAGTGCCAACTCCTTCGAAGAGACTATAAAACAATTAAAAAAAACACAGCTTGTCTACTGTCAATCTTCTCTCGCTTTGGCGATGAAGACATCTATTGTGTATGTTTCTTTGATACACTAGTACTTTTTTTTTTTTAGAAAGAACCTAGCGAACATAATAGTACTAACAGTTAATCGGAACAGGAGAACACGAACAGAAGGCCTAGAAGACAGTCTAGCCGGTCATCTTGACGTGGTCCAACTGCTCCTGGATAGAGGTGCTGACCTGTTAGTGACTTCTAAGCATGGAAGGACTCCTTTGAACCCAGATGCCTGGAATGGTCATCTCGAAATGGTCCAACTCCTGCTGGATAGAGGTGCTAACCTGTCAGTGACTGATAACAGCGGATGGGCTTCTTTGAACTCAGCTGCCAACCATGGTCATCTCAAAGTGGTCCGACTGCTCCTGGATAGAGGTGCTGACCTATCAGTGACTGATAAAAACGGGTTGACTCCTTTGAAATCAGCTGCCAGCAATGGTCATCTCGAAGTAGTCCAACTGCTGCTAGATAGAGGTGCTGACTTGTCAGTGACCGATAACAATGGGCTGACTCCTTTGAACTCAGCTGCCAGCAACGGTCATCTCGATGTGGTCCGACTGCTCCTCGATAGAGGTGCTGACCTATCAGTGGCTACTAAGCATGGAACGACTCCTTTGAACTCAGCTGCTAGCAATGACCATCTCGACGTGTTCCGACTACTCCTCGATGGAGATCCTGACCTGTCCGACTACTAAGCATGGGACAACTCCTTTGAGCTCAGCTGCTAACAGTGGGCATCTCGATATGGACCAACTGCTGAGATAGAGATGCTGACTTATCGGTGACCACTAAGCATGGAATGACTCCTTTAAACTCAGCTGCCCGGAATGATCATCTCGAAGTAGTTCAACTGCTGCCGGATCCATGTGCTGACCTGTCAGTGACCGATAACAATGGATGGGCTTCTTTAAACTCAGCTGTTAATCATGGTCATCTCGAAGTGGTCCAACTGCTGCTGCTAGATAGAATCGCTGACCTGTCAGACTGATAACAATGGATGCACTCCTTTGAGCTCAGCTGTCAACAATGGCCATCTTGAAGTGGTCCAACTGCTCCTGGATAGAGGTGCTGATCTGTCAGTAGCTGATAACGGTGGATTAATTCCTTTGAAATCAGCCGCTAACAATGGTCATCTCGAAGTGGCTCGACTGCTCCTGGATAAAGGTCCTGGCCTGTCAGCGACTGATAAGAATGGGTTGACTCCTTTGAAATCGGTTGCTGTCTATAGTCATCTTAAAGTGGACCGACACCTGATAGAGGTGCTAGCCCCGGCTCCTAACGAGGGTAGGCTTCTTTAAATTTAGCTGTACGTTGTCTTCATCTTAAAGTTGTCTGACTGCTGCTGGATACGGACCTGTCGGTGCCGGACATGAATTTTGGCACATTTCAACTGTCGACCAGGGAATCGGTAATGAAACTGAACCATTTAGTAACCATTTATCAAAGTGATGGACCGGAGGTTTATTTCCTCATCGTCCAGATACGTACCGGTTGAATATCCGAATTTGGCTTTCAGATAAGACAAGTGAGCTCTGGTTTCTCCAGTCCTCGCACCCTTGTAATACGATAGATATATGGCGTCTGGTTTAACCTGATACTTTTTTGCTTAATTCTATGTCGTTGAACTGATTTCCTTTCCCTTATCTGTCCTATCTGTGACTTTACGATTCCATGATTCATGTTTCCGGTTTCGTACCAGAAATTTATTATTACTGTATCATTTATAAGGCCGGAGACGACTAGGTAATATCTTCGTCCCTCTTTGGTTCTTACGCCTTTTCACAACATGTTGAACCGGCGCACAGTTAGATGTGAACTGCATTCTTTTCGGGGCTGTTGATCCTTTCCTTAATTAAAGGCTGCTTCTTCCATGATCCCAAGGCGATGTCTAATCCAATTCCCTTCTCTATGCATCCACCCGATTTTCCGATTTTCACTCATCAATTTATAGAGGCTTTATATATATATTCCTTCAAAATCTCTACCAGGTTTTCACTTTGCCACTGCTTATCCCCTATATAGAACGCTTGGGTATTGGCGAGTTGTACATACGCACCTTCAAAGTGGGCTGCGGGAAAGATAACATAATAAAGTACCAACTGGTCCCGATGGGCCCAACAACACCCCTATATAACAGCCCCCCAGAGAGGCCTTACAGCGCCTACCCCGCATGTATAGCCCACGCATCCCTACGGGATGGCCGGGGACCGTCATTCCACATCGCCATCTTCCCCCCCCTAGGAACGACCATAAATCTCTATCGGCATGCATCAATCTTGGGATTTTTTTTCTGCCATGACAGGCATTGACTTGACGGTAATTTTGATCATCGATGACTAGTAGATCCCCAGCCTGGGATTTTGCGCCTGAGCGCTGGGATTGATGATCAGTGACACTCCAGCCAGCCACTTACAGTATCATGATAAGCTCGATTATCCCCCCTGCTGCTCTGCCTGGCCCACACAAATATAGAATTTATAGAATCTCAGGTCATTATTCATCCATGATATTTAGTAGCAGCTAGAGATGTGTTTAGTGATTGCGAATTCCTAGGAAATAAACTCGGTTTCTAGCTCAACTCAGGAGCGTTCGAACAATAGTAGTGCATTCTCATACTTTTCTATGAATCACACCTCTCTTACTAAGGCCGGTGAGGCATTATCCTGATGAATGCCTTGAGCGCTTGCACAATTTTACAAATGAGTTAGGAACCTGTAATTGTGCAAAGGAGCAAGAAGAGAAATAAGCGGTATCGCTGGTGATGTATTTATTCATCACGGTTCGGTCGGTTGAGAAAACGGAGAATATCATATGCCAAGGCCTGATACCTAATGAATGCATTGTGAAAACTAACCCAAACCTATGATAGTTAAAAATGTGACTTCGGGAGCGTAGCACTACAGGACTTTGAAGTAATGATTTATTAAGTGAAACTTCTGTTGCTATCATATCGACCATTTCCATTCAAAAGGTGGCCATCTGCGGGGGATTCTACCTAGCCAAACCACCATCATAGAACTTCGGTAGTATGGTTTATGAAACAACACGTTCATGAAACAAACCGTATCGTATGGCCTGTATACTATAGCTACTAGTATTAATACTAGCGACCGCGAATGCATTTGGCCACTTCGACATCAACATGAGTGCGCAGTCAACATCTCTTCAGCCCAACTTAACTTCGGTAAATCGATAGGCACCTCACCGGAGTCCATGTCGTTATTATCGCTCATTAAGTATGGCTTCTTCTCACCTTTATTCCTGGATCTGTAGCAACACTTGCAGACATCAGCGGCGTTGAGCTTCATATTGAACTAGCCCTTGTGGCAATGGCTACGGGTTTCCATTCTCTCCTTCTCTATGGCTTCTGTGATATTTCAACCAATCGCTAATGTTTGGCTGATGCGGTAGAACTGTCTAATAGGACAGTTTCATAGACGCCAGGAGTGGATATTGGCTGCTGAGATGTTGATGGTTTCAAGGGCGAGAGAAAAGGCCGCTGCAGCCTGAAGAGTTGTGTCTCACAGTAGACGGAGGAGCCTGCAAAGAGAATATTGGCTGCGCTGTCAGGATGCTAATAGTGTCGAGGATGGTGGGCTGAGGCCGCTGTATAGGTTATATCTCGCGGGGAGGAGTCTGCGACAAGCGTAGAACTTGATTTTGTCGCTTGACTGCCGCAAGAATACGAAGGAGGGGAAGCCAAAAGTGGATAAAAATTCAGAAACAGTTGCACATTCTCAGTCTAAAGGAGAGCTTTGCAAAGCCATATGTAAAGTTACTGTTCTGAAAAATGGCATAGTGACTGTGGTGGCACTCCATCACGGTCACTGGCATACATTGGATGACATGGACAAGTTTAGGAGAAATGACGTTATCCGAAAGAAAGTGGAGGAGCTTGTTTGGCTAAATGTCGCTCCGACTGACATCCTTAGCGGTTTACAAAGGTTTGGCATCTCTATTGACGATCGTCAACAGCTTATCGATGCTGGAGGCAGCTAGATTACACCGAAGGATATCTATAACTGGTCTCGACCTATGAAGAAAGCCAATCCAGATCTCCGCCAACGGGACCGTGATTAACAATGGGAGATTCAATTGGGGCGAGCGCTAGGATCCCTTTAGCAAGATAGGTGGCAATACGAGAATATTCAAACCAAACAAGATGAAGTGTCAAGAAGATCGAAAGAGATTATAGTCACGGAATTGTCTTTGCAATGCCCCATAGGCTTCAAAAACTCCGCAGGCATGGTGTCTTGACTCTAATGGATTCTACACACAAGATGTATCTCTACACCTTGGTTGTCAGAGATGGGCATGGCAGTTACATTCCATGTACTCACCTTCTCACAGATGGTGCAGATAGCAATATCCTTGCCGGGGCCCTTAGAACGTTCAAAATATGGTGTAAATGAGTACGCTCGTTTCAAGACCTTTCGATAATTAGCATCACTAACTGCATATTAGGCTATGCAACGAGCTGGGAGCCCCGTTACTTCCTTACCGATGATTCAGCCGCAGAGCGGCTTGCGACTAACATTGCCTTTCTAGGGATAGAAGCTGGGGAACTCGCTGTTCAGCACCTTCTTTGCACTGTTCACTCAGATCGAACACTACATCGAAAGGTTAAGGATCCGGAAGTTATCGAGTATCTTCATGCCGCTCTGTAGTTCAGACGCACTAAGACTAGGCGTGAGGAGCCAATTGTGGCTGTCTTAAGGTGCGCAGAAGAGCTAGAACGGAAGAAGAATCCGGATTATGTTACTACTCTGTGGGAGAAGGAGACGAAGAAGGTTGAGTTTATTGACTACCTTACCAACAAATATAAGTCAAAGGTGCTGAACAGACCACCAAGGGTAGGAGTAAAATGAACAAATCAAGGCATTTGCTACTTCTTGGCCATTATTTAACTAATGACTCCAGAAAAAGCCATGATCAGTCAATCAGGGCATGACATATCTGAATGGGAATTGGGGTAGTACCTGTAATCGAAAACCAGTGAAAGAAAACTTCTCAACAAGTCAAACCCCTTAAATCAGCATGATTCACTAACTGGGGTGTTACAACGAGCCAGACAGATTTTCCTACCTGATAGTCCTTGGTATTTTGTACGTGTTGTCGAAACCAAACTCACGCACCCTTACCCCTTTTGTTCTCAGCTTCTTTCTCCCACTTCACGAATCTCTTTCTATCTAAAGTACATAAGGTTCTAATGATATTATGGTGTGAATAGCCATTATCCTAATACCATGTTATTGCATATATATTCCTACGTCTATGTTGATGTAATCAATGACCCAATTTGATGACAGATCATACATGGATGGGACGGTCATGATTACATATGATATCTGGTATCTTTTGCAGATTTATTACCGATTTGACTTATTATTTGGTTATTTAATCACCCTTTTTACAAAGCAAAGAACATCTGAAACAAAAATAAAAAGGACGCTATTACCTTACCCTCTATTCCCGAAATAGAAAAGTGCGGTTATGTGTATATTAATTTCTCCCAGCCTTCCATCTTTTGGTGGCATACATTGTTCCACCCGACTTTGGTTTCCTAGGTGGTATCTGGTATCGGGAAATCGGTTTTCATTATTATTCAGTCTCCAGGTCAATCAGACAGGCGTAGAAATCTCCGGAAGCTTGAGCTGAGTAAAATCGTCGAGTCAGGAGACTCGACTTTTTTGTTCACCCGACGTAAGAGACTACGTTAATGCTAGACAGGACACTCGGTCCTTATATCGCATAAAGGCAAACCACCTTCACATTCTCTCCTCTTCTTTTTAACGCTTTCTCTCTTTGTATGTAGACCTTTTAACAAATACTTTTATTTTTAAGTTCTTCACATTAGAAAGCGCTGTCATTCTCCTCTCACTGTCCCCCTATAGCTTGCCTCTTCAATACCGTGCTAGACGAAATTGACCTGAGAACACTCTCCAATGTGAAGAACCAATAATAAATACTTCTATTTGAAAAAAAGTCTACATACAAAGAGAGAAAGCGCTAAAGGAAGGAAAGGAGAGAATGTCATATAAGGGTCAAGTGTTCTGCCTGGCACCAACGTAATCAATCTCTTACGTCGGGTGAACGAGGATTTTAACCGGAGAATTTCGCTGCTTCCGGTGTGTCCCCGCCTTAACAGCTACTAGTAAGTTATTCTAGGGATTTCAAGCATTGATGATTGACCGTTTAATTCTAGGAGGAAAAAAGTAGATATCGATGATATCAAGATAGCTTCAACCAAGTTAGTTCTGTAGCGCCCTGCCATTTTATGGCTTCTCTGATAAAACTATTCGACAGGATCCGGGCGGACCAAACTACAGTGTCGCTAATACCATACCGTTACTATGAACCTATTTCAATAGGTACGCCGCGTTCGAATCCTGAAATTGTTGTACTTATACTATATCACTGCGGGATTGTTGCTTGGCTACGGGTTGCTTGCTTGCAACCAACAAGCAACGACCCTGCAGTACCTATAATTGGCCTTGCCACGTGAAAATTAGTTAGTATCTTTACTTTATCCTGTTACTGATATCTCCAAGGAATAATGTTTGAGTAAATCTTTTCATCATTGTGTCTGAACTCAGGGCTATTTAAGTGCTTATTCTATAGAATAGGGTGAAAATTTACACTATCCTTAGTAGTTCCAGATCTGAATGTGAGTCATCCAAGGTTTATTTCATGGTTGATTTCCTGTAGCTATAAGGGTCCAGACAAAGGCGTTATCAAAGAATATTGTATTATCAATTTAACCCAATTTGTCACAGGCTGAAGGCTTATTTCGCCGAGAGGATAGATAATAGGATCACAACTCATGGATATCACTCATAGTGTCATCAATATCGTCCGACACCGTGCTGCTTTCCACGAGATCGACAACCACTGGAGCATATTCCCCGGTCTCATCATCTTTATCAGCACCATTGATCTCCATTTCCACTTGCTCACCATCTTCAAGTGACAGCATCCCCCTCCGAACTATGGCTTCCGGCCTGAGTTCCCAATCAAACTCTCTTTTCACAAATGTCTCCAATTCCTTCATTCGAGATTTCACCCCTGACTCCGCACCCTCCCAAATCAGCTCCAAAGTAGATCGTCGAAAGCCTATTAATAGCTCCTTAAGAAAGGATCCGTTGCTATCATTGTCAATTAATTCGAACAGGCCCCCCTCAACATCATCAGAATGCTGCAGTTGTAGTAGAAGCAGCTCGAGGAAGTTTTGGAAGAAAGTTTCGCGGCTTTTTATGGCAGCTTGGCACGTAAGAATTAATTTCAATAATCGCATCCATTGCTGTAGACACGAGTAGTTCATCGTCGTCAATACCATCAGGAAAGTAAATTGTAGTTCCCCAAGGATCTGCGCCTCCCCAACGTGGTCGTCTGATGCTGAAGCAGAGGACTGCTCAATTAAGTTTCCTAACGCCCACGAACGATCTTGAGCAGCTTCTGTTCTTGCTCGCCCAATGGCTCCCTTGGGCCAGGTTTGCTTGAGATCAATGGAAAGGAACTGAAGCTCTTTCTCTTCTTCATCGGTGGGGCCACTGGTGAACTGCTCTCTAGTAAGCCCAGGAATTTGGTCCGCATCATCGGCTGCGGTGCTTGCCGTTGTGAGTGTCCAGCTTGATTGGCCATCTACATCGACGTTTGGATCGCCCAACACACGTGAGAGCAGCCTTGGCGATAACCACTTGGTCAAGTTAATCCAATCGCTCCGGCCTGCGACTTCCTCCTCAGCCATATCATCAAGATCTTCTGACCGTTGGCGCCGTCTTTTTCTTTCAGCTAAAAACGTAGATGGGACTCGACTCCGATATCTGAATAACTTCCCACTCTGCCACAATGAGCCCAAATTCGCCTTATACCTCATCGCTTCCTGTCTGTCCGAGTCAACTTCTTGTTTCAGGGGAATTAAGGCCTCTGCATCGCGGTTCCATTTCCAAACCCTGATCTCAGACTGTAGGTCTTCATATGATAGACTCCGAGTGATGATAGTAGTAGTAGTAGGGATGAGCTCATGGTTTCCCTGCTCAACAGCAGCGATGTTGCCAACATAGAACCACGAACCGCGACGTAGAGAGTAGCTTTCGGAAGCTCCTGTATAGAAGAAGTGCCAGCCTTCCGGTAAATCCGTAATACCATGGAAATTTAGTGTCGAGGTGAAGGTGATTAAGTCCACTCCCACGAAAGTTTTTGTAGGGAGGCCTGGGACGATCAGGGTAGGGGTTGGCGTTAAGGGCTGTTTCGCAGCCATCATTCTCTGTATGAAGTCGTCGCTTTGCGATGACTTCATAGGGAACAGGGAAGAGTTGTTGTGAAAAAAAGTATTATCAGATAACATAGATGCGTAATATGAGGCATCGTCCCTGGCTTATTCTTACTATATGTATCGCAAATAGGTATGCGATTGTGGCTGGTATCTAATCGAGTAGTACATAATCCACGATTTTCAACCTGAAATATAGGACATTCATTAGATTCATTATTACACCCAATTATGATAATTGCGTTGGAAGATAAAGAAAGTACGACCAAGTTACCATAATGCTTACTAATATTACGCACACATAATATATTGATGTAACCCGATGTAGTAGTACCTACTAATGTACTGTACATACCTAGCTATACATCTATTGTATGTGCATACTCTTTTACATATATGTATGATGCCATTATTGTTACCGCCCCTTCAGTTGGAGCTTGACTGGGTCATTCGGCCTGGTCTTCTCCATTCCATGAAAAAAGCCATGATAGCTTCGATTTGAGCATATCGGTCTGCTTGTATCAGAGCAATATACCATCCAAGCAGTGGGTCATCTAGTCAACTGAAGTGGCTACAAGAAGTGCAATATCAATAGGGCTATGAATGGTACAGGATAATAGATAACACATAGTCATGATTGAATCGGTTTTCCTGCTCAAATTGGCGTGTAACTCTGCTAGTGCATTTACATGGTTGTTGGGTTTACATCTAAAAATAAGGAAGTGGCATCAAAGTGCCGGATAATTTCCGTTCTTATTCCATCCACAATTTTAGGATTCCCGCAGATGCAGTTAGATCCACCAACGCCGAGCCACCGACACATGCGCAATTGTAGCTGAAGAGGTATTCCAAACAAGTTCCTTCACAGACGACGACCGCGACGACCACCTTTGCGGCGAGTCGAATCGGACGGTGTAGGCGTCACGTCCTCAATCCGGCCAATCTTCATACCCGAACGAGCCAACGCTCGGAGGGCGGACTGAGCACCAGGCCCGGGAGTCTTTGTTCCATTGCCTTCAGGACACAAGGTTAGATTATCAGTATTTTGCTAGTAACAATGGAAAGATAAAAAGAACCTACCACCAGTAGCACGAATTTTGATGTGAAGGGCATTGATGCCCAGCTCCTTGCACCGAGCGGCAACATCTTGAGCTGCTAACATAGCAGCATAGGGAGAGGATTCATCACGGTCAGCCTTGACCTTCATCCCACCAGTTACACGGCAGATGGTTTCACGGCCACTGGAATCACCCAGAATATTAGCCTTTGCACGCGACTTATGCCGGTACCAGGACGGATTCAGCTCTGCAGGCTCCTCGATGCACAGTCGATGAGGACATGGCGCGTTCAAGTGAATTACCTAGAGGAAGGATGACGAACCTGAGGTCGGTAACATGGACGAATGTATCGTTAAATGAAGCAAAGATACGGGCGACACCAAAGACCAGGGTGCCTGTGTTGGAATTAGAAGATTAGCGAAGTGATTTATGCATGCTTGTCAACGACAACGAAAACGGAGGAACGTACCATCTCCAGCTAGTGGCCCAAGAGAGATATTCTCTTGGGCAGCGGGACCGGCGGCCTTCTTCTTGGGAGGCATTGTGACGGTAATAGGCTGGATCGATTGTGGAATATGGAGGGAAAAACTTGTAGAACGTTTATGGAGAAAAAGAGAATAATCTATGTGTGCCCTAACGCTAACCCGCTTTTCTCTTTGTCACAGGACGAAAATCACGTGGCGAAAACAGTTCGGTAACGAGACTGCCAAGACAGCGGCGCTTCTAATACAGCGTCTTAAGTTTTTTCAATATCTCTTAGAATTTGGTCACAGAACCTATTCAATTAGAATGTATATCAGAGGTGGCTCTGAGAAGATAGCTAGAGTCACTATATCTATTACATGTACAGTCTTTGCCACCCATACACCCTTCAAATTATAGCGATAGACAAATGCAAACTCTTTATGAGCCTCCACCTGACTTAGGTCATCGATTCCCCAAGTTCCTACAGTAGTTAGAGTAGATCGATAATGTGACTGGCAGAAGTTGTGCAAGCTTCTTGAACCGCCGACTATTCCAGTCTTCGTCGGAGCAATCGAGAACCCGTCGCTTGCCATACAAAACCCGCTAGAGGTAGCAACCCTGGTTTTAAGCCCACTCCTCGAGAAGTGCTTTTATCCCCATTACGCCTCCCCCTATGCCTTGGGTGGCTCAATTGCTGAAGCACCCGCTATGAACTGCGGGAGCTCGATGGCTGAGGAAACGCATACTTTGACTGGTTAACACCTACGCGGGATGCCTAGGGACCGCCACTCCACAACGCCACCCGACTGTCCGATCGGGACCGCCATGAGATATGAGAGCAGACTCACCAAGTCATTCAAGTGTGATTATATGAAAGCACTAGCTACAATCCCCATCCCTCGGCGATCTCTGCATTGATATGCCTTGTTTTTTCAGTCTTACTCTCTCTTTCGGCCTCTTTCTCGGACTTCTGCTTCTGGATATCTTCCTTTGTGCGCTTGTTACATGTCGTCAGGCCAGCCAGTTGTTTATAGTTGACAGTTGGAGCTCGCCGTCGCTTTCCAGCTGCAGGGCCAGTTTCTGCAGTGATATCCTCCACTATAAAGCTATGCGTTCAGCGCTAATCATTGTCTGCCCTGTTTCTACTTTGGTGTTTTCCACATCATCGACTGGTGTTTCTGAAGCAGTAAATTCCTCACGCAGTGATTTTAATTAAAAGGCCCAAGATCACTGAAACAGCCGTTGCTGCAATCTACAGTCTCTACCAGCGGTGTTAGTTAGTGCACCTATCTCACTAGTAAACTACTATTATTGGTATAGCACTCCGGGGATTTGATAATAATTCTAAAGCGATTGAATATAGAGGTTTTCTGGATTTTAACGATATAATAAGGATGGTTTCAATCACTTCTGGAGTCTCATAATCATCTTATAACGTTTCTAACACTAGGCCCGAAGACAAGACTATTCAACAGGATGATCTAAACGGCCTCGAACAACGATAACGCTGGTAATGCCATCATCCCTTCGAATGAGCCTACAACTAGTATTAAATTGCCTCCACTTGTCTCGCAGACTGTCCTTTTAGAGAGCTATGGGTGTTACGGTCCCCCTTTCTAGGTGTTGTGTGTATGTAACGTTGTTGTTGTTTTTCTTGCATTGTTTAACGTCTCTAAGCGGCCGAAAGGCTGCATAGGACGGGGTGTATGTAACGCACGAAGCTATATAATGGACTAGGCCGTAATGTTGAATATACACTCAACATTTCTATGACCTTTTGGTCGAGTGATGTAGCCCGTGTAAAGGCCTAGCGGTGCGCATTACAGTGTAGTTGTGAATAGTATGCACTACACACCAGCCCGGGGATATATCTACCTGTATCCCTAGTAATATACGTTTTCTCTTTTTAATTTGAGCATTACCACAATAGATGTGATCAGGCTTAATCTACCTACAAATACGTAGTAGCGGTCAATCTCACGGCCAGTGTGACTCGTGGGGTTACGTTAGGTCGGAAATTTTATTATATGCCGGTTAATTGATCTAACCCGGTTTGGATATAATTTACTCATAATAATTTCTTACATACGAAATTCTTGGCGGTTCCCTTGTTCCTATCGTACAAGAGTAGCTTGGATGAGGGAAGTCGAAGTAAAGGTTTGCCAGGGAAGAGGGCAGAAGGCTAGGCTATTTGGAAGCCCCAAAGCTTCGGGGCCTATCCTGCGGTTTCTAGCAAATACGATAGTAGGGTGTCCTCGCAGGTAAATAGGGCTGGGAGAAACGACGAGTAGGGGCTGGAGGCCCTGGAGGAGGCGGAAGGAGAGGAAGTATAGGCGGGGAGGGTAGCCTGCAAAGGCAGAGGACGTTCACACCAATATGCAATCATGGAGCTGAAAGCATCAGGGCTTGTTAGTGGATGGCTAACTAGCGAGCTGACTTCTTGCCTAGGGCACGAGTATGTAACAGGGAGGCGTGGAAGCCCACAGTCAGGCGGACTGGGGCGAGGAAAAGGCAATTTGAAAGGTTATAAAAGATTGATACTGTGCCATACATAGGAGAAAGGCTGGGTACAGACAATACACTTTGATTAATAATAATGTACATGTGCTCTACTTAATAAAGAATAAAGTCACATACAGGTATAAATTCGTTATCAGCATAATATCGACATTAACTTGGAATATCTCTTTTTATGTAGTATCATAATTAGCTCTATCCCTGCCAGCTCAACGAGTCGGGCCCATCTCTGGTCCATGCACGCTAATCTGTTTTTTAACATCGTAATTTACTGTAATAAAGTGTTCGTTACGTAAAAAAACACCTCTACGTCAGGCGAGTATCCCGGAATTTTGAGATCATCATCAGGATGTAATTGGTCGATAAATAGTCTTTATATGAATCTCTATACCTATCATGGCAATCGATCTTGAAATTATATTAATTGTGCCATCGTGTTCAAAGTGACTTTTAACCTCTCAAACACATATGCCTGATTGGTAGGGTATGAATCACATGATTACACCTTTTCATTTCAGAACAATGGGACTTTTTTTCTGGTATTGCAACCGTGAACCAAACGGGCCCTAAATTAGGGTAGGGGCTTTTCCTGTTTCCATCTTTTCTCTGTGCCTCAAATGGCGTAGGCAACGACCCACATAAACGCTAGATGCTACGTGGCGCTTCGCTATGCCCTTAGTTAACACCCGACACTAAAATAATTATTAAATCGTTGTAACATAGTTCAGCTGTGCCCGTCTAAGGTAGGTTGCTGAGGCTGCTGAGATAATAAAAATTTTTCTAAGCCCATCACCGATCTCAATAATTGGGAGGTAAGTTGTTATGTCCATGAGGAACTCGCTCCTTTCAATTTTTACTGTCTAGCACACATCGGATTATGATTAGTACTTTCAACTCTATCAGCGACATCCCAAGATGAACCTCACTATGGAAACTGCCTCTATTGGAATCATAGGAATGGGGGACATGGGCAAGATGTACGCCCGAATATTAAGCAGTGCAGGATGGAGGTAATTCAATCGCTGTTATTCTCCTTTGACTCTCATATCCTGCCCTACTAGGTAAGAACCCCATCCTCTACTTTTCCCACTTCTACCGCGATGCCTTTTTCTATGATGAACAGAGTGCATTTGTCTGCAACGTGACCTGACAACTCGACCGCCTCACTATTCTGGTGTTGGCATTCGTGGTCAGCGCTTTAAGGATGAAAAACTCCACGCTACCTTATGTTCTTTTCTATCTGATTCTCTCGATTCTGTGTCTGCATCCCTATTGCTCTATGCTGTATCTCGAAACCATAGCTTACGATGGTCATTCTAGGTCCTAAAGAGCCCTACGTGCGACGGTTGATGCTCCCTTCCATGCTAATGGTGGGTTTATCTCTTTGTAGGGTAAATGCGTGTGATAGACCTCAGAGTTACGATGCTTTGAGACAGGAATTTGGATCACAAGTATGTTCTCAATCATCATTTCAGAGCCTTTGAACTCAATGTATGTAGAATGGGGTTACAATTCTATCAAATGGGCATTTCGTCTCTAGAATTAGTGACTTCATTATCTACAGTGTAGAGGCTGCTGTTATTGAAAAAATAGTCAGAGAATATGGGCCCTGTACGTTGTCACATGTGATAGCTATTTCTATTTGCCATGTTACTATGCATTTCTAACCAATGTAAAAGCAACGAAGGTAGGCGCGATTGTTGGTGGTCAAACCTCTTGCAAGGCCCCAGAACTAGCTGCCTTCGACAAATATCTCCCTCCCGATGTAGAAATTATTTCATGCCACTCGCTCCATGGCCCAAGTGTCAGCCCTAGAGGTCAACCCTTGGTAAGGTTCACTGGCGCCATATCATCTCCAATGTAATAACTTTTTGCATCAGGTTTTAATCCAGCACCGGGCCTCTGATGAGAGCTTGAAATTTGTGGAAAAAGTATTTGCTTCTTTTGAATCCAAGTACGTGCATCTGAGCGGCGAGAAGCATGACAGTATTACCGCGGACACACAGGCTGTTACGCACGCAGCATTCCTCAGCATGGGCACCGCATGGCAAGGTAATAATCAATTCCCCTGGGAGCACTCTCGCTGGGTAGGAGGGATTGAGAACGTCAAGATTAACATTACATTGCGCATTTATGCGGCTAAATGGCATGTATATGCTGGTCTGGCCATTTTGAATCCGTCTGCAAAGGAACAAATTCGGCAGTATGCTGAATCGGTGACCGAACTCTATAAGCTTATGCTTGAAGGACGTCGTGAGGAGCTTAAAGACCGGGTGAAGAGGGCTGGCGCCGCAGTCTTCAAGCCCGATACCCAAGGGCAAGGCTTACTTCTCGAGGACGAGGTGCTTGATAAATTCTCCCTCGCGAAGCGTTCTCGCGAGGAGGCGCCTCCTAATAGCCACCTCAGTCTGTTGGCAATCGTTGACTGTTGGTCAAAGCTCGGCATTATCCCCTATGACCACATTATTTGTTCTACTCCTGTGGGTGCCGCTTTCTGTGGTCACCGTCCATGTGCTTTTTGAATCTTGTCCAGTTGCTAATCGGACGCTACTTCCGAAGATCTTCCGAATATGGCTGGGTGTGACGGAGTATCTGTTCCGCAATCCCAATCTACTTGATGAAGCATTGGATACTGCAATTGACGACCAGACATTCCGCTCTGACGATTTAGAATTCACTTTCGCTGCGCGCGTGAGTCATATATCCTTCTCGGGGCGTGTTTAAGTCATTCCGTGTTTTGAAATCCCTATATAGGAGTCTATATCCTATGTGCTTGTTAGCGAAACTAACTTGGCTGCATTCGGCATGTTAGGCTTGGTCGGATTGCGTCTCCTTTGGTGATTTCGAATCTTATCGCGACCGATTTGAGCGGGTCCAGAATTACTTTTCTCCTCGATTCACCGAAGCTATCAGGATCGGAAATGAAATGATAAGAACAATCCTAGAGAGGATAACAGAGTAGTACCTTGCAAGCCCTATTCTCCATAGAGTCTGACCGCCGGGTCCTGACAGTCGCCAGGCCCTGGCCCCAGCACTGCCGCAACGCTGAGGAATATCATTAGACTTTTTTATTGTGAAACTACAGATCTGTCGGTCGTTAGATTTAACTATCATATCTTAATTACAACAGAATCCCTCTATAAAACAGACTCGATTCCAAGTTTTGTTTTGTTGTTCTTATGTGTAATGAAAATGAAAACCTCCATCCCGAATTTGTTGGGCTTCGGTTTATGGACCTATTTTGTTATACCGAAAAGCCATGCGCGTCTGAAGCGCCTTCTATGTATTGCATATCGGGCGAGCTCGACAATCAAAATACTGGCCTGCCTCCTACTATACCGCTGAAAAGTTTCTCGGGTAACAAATTGTTCCCTCACCCATACGAAGTGATATTCCCGGATGACTGTGAATATACACGCTAAGCGAGATCCAATTGACAGCCTGCCAATTGATAAAGCCTTTGGAATTGGTCCACACCCGAACCTTTGGCTATTACAAAACTGCAGCCCCCCCACCTTGACATCTTATTTTCCTACCGTACATGAGCCAAATTGACGTTACACGTATAACTTACCCTTAAGAATCGCTGTCTGTAATATTGCCCACACCCCTGAAGCGCTACAGTAGCTGGACTCCCTTACTGCACTAAATTCTAAATAGGCGGTGGGCGTTGTGCTAGAGCACCTAAACTAAAATCATCGCAGTATTGAAGTGAGCTTCTAAGAAATAGCAACTACTGATAAATAAGCAGGTGGCTTTACCCCTTTGCCTCTTTTCTCCCTCCCCGGACCCGCTAGCTATCTCATATTGAGACGGAATCCTACTAAATCTAGTTTCTAAGAATCTGACTCAGAATAACATCCAGTCGAACTACTACTTATGTACAGAGCGTTACAACAGTTCCCCGAACGATTGAGAGAGATATCACATACAGGCTGGCTCGGTAGGTATCGCGAAATCCGTTAGCGGACAGGTCCCTGAATCATAAATGAAGGTAAGACTCTCTTAGAAAGGTATTAGGTTGGACTTTAGCTACACGGCTGTCTTATTGAGTTAACATGCTTAATCCTAAAATACATAGAAGCTGAGAATACACGACTCACATTATAGTAGAGAGAAGTCCTGTCAATAAACTTCCTTAGCTCAATCTCCCTAGCTCAATATTTCTGTTTTAGTCCAGTTACGATTCTTGATTAGGTGTTAACCAGGGCCCCGTGTGTCCCTTCGGTCCCAGAGCACCTGATGCAGTTCCCATGGAACGCTGACAGAATCAACATGTCATCTGGATCAACTTGACGCTTGCCGGAATCGTCAACTCCTGGGAGGATTTGGCGCATTATCAGCCATTGACATGATGCATTCCCTGGTTGCTATCAATCGCGTTGGGCTGCTATTATCTATGGTACTCCGCGGACGCTTAGAATCTGCAAGGGACGAAGTTGCCTGTGTTGTAATATTGTCGTAATTACGGTGATCATCATAGGCGAATGTAGAACAATGTAGAACTCCTATCAACGATCCTCACCAGGTATTCTCTACCATGAACCCAATTATCTGACGATTCAATAATCTTCTGGCCCGTATGGCGGCTACGAGTCCGATTCTTGGTCCCGCTAGGGAACTGGTCACGTTTTTAGACATACCCATAGAAAACTTAAGACCATTTTATGCCGGAAGTGGATCAATAGCAGGCCCGTATTTTTTCTGTTCGAGCGAAGTTGCAGAAGCTTGCTTAACTGGCCGCCGTAGCTTCAGGTGGCGGACATCCAAAATCAACCCAAGGGGTCATCTCGGCCCATTATTAATCCGTATTGTAATATATGTAATACGT
>JAHQZX020005623.1:0-18769 GCA_019804575.2 Pseudotulostoma volvatum
AGTGAGATAAATACCTCTCACTTTTCCCTCTAGTTAGAGAAAAACAGGTTCAATAAGAGGTTCAATACAAGCAACATATTTCACAGTGACTACAAAAAGTCCACATGATCCTTATTGGTCTTTAGTTTCTGCTTCATGAGCAGCAACCAGTCCTCAAATCGGGGATCCTCTTCGTTGTCCAGTTCCAGAGGGTCAGGTAGCTTTGTCGATTTCTTTTCGTCTGATATTTTCGATCCATGGGACATCTCTGCGATTTGCTCCAAGTATTGACTCTTCTTCTCAAGCGCTTCATGGTAAGCGTCCTCATACTTAGCCGCTTTCGCCCGCAGTGATTCGTTCTCGTCCCATATTTTATCAAACTTTGTGCGCACCAGTTTAAAGAGTTAATCCGGGCTGTCTCGACAATATCGTTGGAACTCCTCCTTCCGGGTAGGGGTCTCCAGTCCATCCAGTAAAAGGGTCATGCCCAAGGAGTCCTGCTCTTTAGACATCATGTTGCCGTGCTTCGTATTTCTCAAGTGTTCGTTCCTCTCGTGTTCAGGTTCGTCTACGAGGTGTTACGTATGCAGCCAAGCTCAAACAGACAGGGGTGAAATAAAAAGTGAAGTGGTGATACTTAATATTATGTGATAGGTAGCCAGATCTACATGAACTAAAGATAATGGAGCTCTTGATTCAAAGTAGGTGCTATTATCAATAAAATATTAAGTATGAAGAAAGAAAGAGAAAAAAAAATAAACAATGCCATCTATTTATTTACATCATTGGGCCGGCTCAGCCACTATTCCCTTTTCAGCAAGGCTGCTTGTCTCGTGATCTCGTAGGTGTGATCACACTTGGAGCCGATGCTGAGATCAGTCTTCGAGCCCTCACTGTATTGTAAATCGAGATAAGATGACGAACAGAGTGACTGACGATCTTGATCTCATAGTACTTTTACCCCATACCTTTTTTTTTTTTAGTTACATAGGATGATTTATTAATATGAGACAAGGGGCAATGTCTGCATATGCGATGTATCTACCATATGCACATGCAGACATGCCCGAAAACAAAAATCTCCGCCCTTCAATTCTAGCTACTCCTAATAAGGTAAAACATACGATATGTCATCTATACTAACATCCCATTTCCCAAGTCAGTTTAGTGGAGGTTGTCTCCAGATTTATCAACTGCACGTGCCTTGCTGCCACATTCGAACGGATTGGACCGTCATCCCTCGAGTGTCACCCGCTCCCCACGTCGGATACCACGTATTAACACCTACCCGGGACAGAGGTTAGCAATCCGTCCATGGAATTCATAGGGAAGCAATGCGGCTGGAAGAGGAAACCCATCCAGGCATTTTGATCTTCGCTCCTTCCGTGGAGTTAACAGGAACCAAACATACTCTTATAGAAATCTGATGCAGCGTGCCCTTGGTCGGTCCAGGGCTTGTTGCCAACGCCATCCTTGAACCAGCCATTCGTGCTCCCAACCGCCACGTTCAGTATCAGATAGAAAGGTTGGTCGAAAGGAGTGTTCGGCCGGCCAGTTTGAGACCAGGGATCGACCAGCAGTGACGAGTTCACCGTCTCCCCAGCAAAGTAGCCCTGTTGCCACATATCCTGATCATCGGGGAATTTCCAGTACAGCACTTGCTCCAACCGACTGTCCAGATAGGTGAATAAATAGTTCTCAGTCCATTCCATACCGTATGTGTGGAAGCCCTCTGACAAGTCTGTCCGGAGAACAGACCGGGCTCGAGAAGAGCGCCAGAATGCATCGGTGCTTCCCGTCGGCCCTGCGAGGAAGAAAGGGTTGAGTATTAACATCGCATGGCATCATACTTTAACAGGAACAATATACTCGGAAGCCCACATACCCCAATGTAGTGTGCTCAACATCTGGTCACGGCCGCCATCCGGATAGTCAACCGAATTTCCCCGGGATTCTGCAATATCGATTTCTCCACTGGCTGGCCATTCGCCATAGGTGTCATTCTCGGGCATCATCCCTTTATGCATCGATCAGTCGGGAAAACGCTACCTCTTCACATCCCGGTACCAAGGTGATTGAAGGAACATAGATCGACAGGGAAGAACGATAAGCTTACAAATTGCAGGCCACAACCAGTCACCTGCAGGAAGTTTGGCAACGACCTCTACGCGACCATATTTAATGCTTTTCTTCCCCTTGGTGTTCAACCTCGCAGACCGAACCGGGGGAATCGGCACATTCAATGTACTGTTAGAATGGATTGAACACCCCGCATTGGTAGTGCCTGTGCAGCTTCCATCGCCGCCAGCTTTAGTGAGATTCAATGTGTAGCCATTGACAATTTCCGCTGGCGTGATTGAAGTTGACAGATTTGTCAAACTGGGGACGATATGAAGACCTTCCTGGTCCACATAAGAGTTCGCAGGGTCCGTCGTAGTCCAATCAAAAGCCCCAGTCCCAAAACCGTTAACCTAAAGTCCGCTCTCAGTGTGTGAGCCGCTACATATTTCTATAGCACGATATGAGATGATAAGTTTGGGAACTAACCTGGACTTCATGGTTCCATATTGCGGGGTCAATTGTACTGAAGGTCTCGTCTAGAATGAGGCAATACTTGACCGTCTATGTAAGCACATGATCGCGGCAGAGCGAGAGTACAATGGTCTACCCACATTATGTCTCGATATCTGAGTCGTTGCACTATAGTTGATATACCCGCTCACGATAAAAGCAGTGACAATGAAAGCCCAGACGATGTAGTCACCGCAGCGAGTTCTTCTCAGCCTTCTGTCGCTTAACCATGGCTTCTCATACTCGCCTTTCAACCGGTAGCTCCGGAACCTGCGTTTTGATGAAGGCTGAGACCATCTTGCAGGAATCTCGGACGGTTGAGAGCAATGGGAGCTGGGGCGAGTGGAAGGGGTAGCACTATCTGAGAATGGATCACGAGGGGGAGCATCATGTTTTCCCATTTGATTGAGAAATCACACTTCCTAAATTAAGGGTTCATAAACAGCAGCAAGGCAGGAAAAAAAAAACAACAGCACCGTTAATTGATGAATTGAGATAAATTAAAGATCGAGGGAAAGAAAATGCAGGCAGGAGGCAAGTATCACCTAAAGAGCCCAAGGAATAATCGAGATCGATGAAATCCGACAATGCTATATGGCATCTATGGCCTGATGCAATGTAGCCTTTCAATGTCTCTCAGTAAGTTTCTTTTGGGTGACCAACCGTGCCACTGGAACGCTTAATTCAATTCCAATGCGACCACCATCGCAATATATGCAGGACAGACAGCATAGCATGTACATGACATGTAGTACCCTTTGGAAGGCCCTCAGAACGGTCATTTTACTTGAAGTGGCGGCAGCATTAGATTTCTACTATCACTTCCATCTAGCTTTATTTTACGAGAACGTTTGAATTGAATTCTCTGGAGTTGGCCCGGAAGGTTCAGATAGTAGCTCCTAGAACGGTATGATATATTCTGACTTCCTCACTGCCAAGTTTGTTTCAGCAGTTAAGATGAGGGTTTGATGAATTATTTATAAGCATGTGGGATTGTTGAAATTTGTTGAGCTATAATTAAGAGATGATGGCATCAGGTAAAACTTCGATGGGAACTAAATTTATTTCTGGTCTCATAGTTACACGCCCGATGACAATATAAATACTATGAACTCTGTCCATACTGAGACATAATGAACAAGCTCTTAAGATGCAAGCAATTTTCTTTATTGAGGCAGGCGTTTTCATTTCCCTTCCCTTCTTCGAGCCGTAGGTCCGCGATTGTGGCAGCTACAAGGCTTTTGTACCTGTCAACAGCACGAACCTACAAAAAGAAGCTCAGTGACACGTACCCATCAGCGGGAAGGCGCTGTTGAGCAACTCAAAACTACGGGCGGGTATATGCAGGAGGAAGATTGTGCTTGGAGTAGGTGCACTGGTTACATACATGCGCACCCTTTAAAGTGCTACAAATGAAATAAATGTATACAGCTCGGGAGTATGTTCTTGAAACAGTCTTCCAATAAGATATTCATTCATACGCCGGGCCGGCGGCTCCCACGTTCCCGCACAAGGCATCCGAACCAGCCTATGATATTGTAAGTCTCTCCACTTCTTCAAATAGAAGTGCAAACTAATCATCAGGAGGGCATTCTTATTGGCCGCTGATAACTCTGATACCGGTACATAATAGCAAGCTTACCTTCTCCGCCAACCTTGAATCCGAGTACGTGAGTCAATGCCAACTCTGCTCACAAAAGAAAGAAAATCTTCGCTTTCAGTTTGTCTTGCCCCTCTACAAAAGGGGGAAGAAGAGATACCGCATTGTATGTACCTTCCCATAGGAGCACTGATTTTTTTCACGTGGGCTTCGCAAATGTCGTAACAAGCTTCTGCTTACCTAAGAGGCGTCACTAGCGCCCGTTTCTGGTCCGGTCCAGTGATTTGATTTTGGTTCTAGAACGCAGGAGATTTGATCAGCTGAGCGACATACTAACTAGTCCCGGCTTAGCACACTACCAAAACTAAACTTCCTCAACCGGACCGGGCGCTCTTCTCACAGACATGCTCGCCGCACAAGTTATGCTACCTCCTGACATTACTACTTGGACTAGGTGGTGTTCTAAAGATATTTATATTCCCTCACAGCTTCTGTACTTCAATACGATTGGTTCCTCCTATGCGGTGATGTGCTACTAGTGATTATCAAGAGTCTCTGCATGTTGCGGATGTGCTATCCTCTCTACACATGGCACTCTTTCCCGAGGAAGCGTGGGAGATGAAAGGAAGGCGGACCCTTTCTCGAGCTTCTCATATTCTCCGATTGCATGGTTTCAGAGCCGATCATTGTGCCGAATGGTGCATGAATCATTTGACTTGTCGGAACAATAATAACTGCGTATGGCCCATGCATACCTATGTGTGTGTACCTTTGTACATACAATAATGCGTACCCTTTCATCGTTCTCTCGATTTCGAGTTTTTTCTCGTGGCCGATCCTGGGTTACGAAGTTGTCGAGTTCTGCAATGATTGGACTATTATTACTACCCCGTATTTCCCTCATTCCTTGCTTTTTCAGTTAAAGCCCTACGCTCCTTACTTTTACATTGCTATTCGTCTCGTATACAATTGCATTCTTTTGAAGGGCTTCCTTTTCGTATTTCTTCCTTTCATTCAATTCTATTTGCAGAGTCCCAATCAAGGCTGGCAGCTGGCAGCGCCAATATGGTGTCAACTATTAGCGGCGAAGAGTCTCAGGAGGCCTCACAAGTTTCAACAACATTAGATACAAGACCCGCGGCTCGTTTGGTTAATCGGCCGGAGCATCAACTCACAATTGCAAATATCGATGAAGTTTCCAAGTATAAAGCTGTGAGTTCTCTCCTTCTCGACATGTAGCGAGACAGCTTGCCAATTATATGGCTTCTAGATGGTTAAGTACCTCAATGGCCGGTTGATAGCCAACCAATGGCTTCCTAGTAACGATATCGGCGAGCGTTATTACGGCTTACTTCTCCGAAAATCCCGCAATGTGTATATGTGTGAGCCGGAGACAATCTCTGGAACATTATTAGCAGCCGTACAAAAGACCAATGTCGAGGTCGCCTTCACAATGTCTACTGAGACCACTAAAGTCATTTTCTCCCTTCTTCAGCCGCATCAAAAGGAATTAATTCTCCCTGATGGTTCCCATCTGCAGGTGGTCGAATCGATCGCCGAAATCGCCTATTCGCCATCCAGCATTATAAAGAAATTTCAATATGCATCCCTAATCAGACGAGAGCGGATCCTTTTAGTTTGGCATGATGAGCTAGATAAAATCCTCTCTCATGCGGCAGATCTAGAAGGAAGATTGCTTGCACTCGTTTGGGGTGCCTCATCCTTGATCTTTCCGGTGAAAAATACTCCAGTTCGATCTTCTCAACTCTCAGCGGTCACGCCTCCGACAGCATCCACACATCATATCCCGCTTGAATCAAAACAAGAGACCACAGAAGAAGTGAGCCACCTGCCCGCTGGCACTGATGAGGAATCTGGGAAGCCCGTAGACTCTCTTGATCGGCCAATTGTGTTGATTAGTGCCACTTTTATTGGCATGGGGGTTTTCGTGATTATTACCCTTCTTGTCGGGCTCAACGCCTCCAATCTGGTTTTTGAATCAATGGTTGATGGTAACTGGCTCCGTCTGGTTCTGATGGCCACCGTGCCCTTCTCCATGTTATTCAGCAGCTTCTTCTTCTTCGTCATCTTTGGGGACGTTTTCCAAGTTGTTGGTCCTATCAAACTACTGAAAACCAACTCTCGATTTTACTCTCCAGTTCGACCAAATCTTTCACGAGCATATGCTCAAGGTTTCTCACCACCACGAGTAACTATTCAAATGCCTGTGTATACTGAATCGCTCAGCGGTGTGATCATTCCAACAATTACAAGCTTAAAGGCAGCAATATCACACTATGAATCTCATGGAGGTAAGTTATTTACGTTCCCACGCTATCCGATTCTGATACCTTTTAATTGATTAACATCAAAGCAAGGCACCGCAACGATATTTGTCAACGACGATGGCATGGCGTATCTATCGCCAGAGAAAGCAAAAGAGCGCATTAACTTCTATCATGATAATAACATCGCTTGGGTCGCCCGGCCAGCGAACAATGATAACGGCTATATCCGTAAAGGCAAATTCAAGAAGGCTTCCAATATGAATTTCGCACTGAACGTTTCAAACCATGTTGAGGATGAGCTTCTTAACATGCTGGCGGAGACATTGGTGAAGTCAGACATGGTTGATCCAGTGGAAGAAGAGGCCGTATACTACCATGCTCTGAACCGAGTTTTAGAATCCGACTCCCGTATCAGAGCGAGTGGAGATATCCGCATTGGGGAGATCATACTCATCGTAGATTCCGATACCAGAGTAGTAGGTTATATGCGTCTAGCAACATATCATGTTGATCCGGATGCGCTGACCTACATATCTAGCCAGTGGATTGTCTCCTCTATGGTGCTGCTGAGATGTACCTGAGCCCTGAAGTGGCTGTCCTCCAGCATTCCACCGGCGTCATGCGTGTTTCGGGTGACTACTTCGAAAATGGGATTACATTCTTCACCAATATGATCTACTCTGCCATCCGATTCGCCGTCGGTAGTGGTGAGGTAGCCCCGTTTGTCGGCCATAATGCATTTCTACGATGGCAAGGTATGAGCTTCGCAAGCATCTGTCTGACTGTTCCCAACCACTGAATCATCGTGAGTAGCGGTCCAACATGTTGGCAAACCTGATCCTAACGGAGATGGATATACTCTCTACTGGTCTGAGAGCCATGTATCCGAAGACTTTGATATCGCTCTTCGTCTCCAGATCGGTGGTAATATAGTACGGCTTGCCAGCTATCACGCTAATGAATTCAAAGAGGGTGTTTCGTTGACGATCTACGATGAGCTAGCCCGTTGGGAAAAGCACGTAACCCCTTTCCTCATTTCAGATTCTTTGAGACTGCGCACTAATATCGAGCTGCAGATATGCCTATGGCTGCAATGAGCTTGTCTTCAATCCCCTATATACGTGGCTGTGGAAAGGCCCCTTTAGCAAACTGTTTTTGACCTTCTTATGGTCGACGATCCCATTGTCGTCCAAATTCTCTATCCTAGGCTACATCTTTTCCTGTAGGTTCGACCATTTGCTAGATGCTTCTTCTCCAAGCCGGTCAGTCAGTTGACTAACAGGCTTTTTTAGACTATGCGCTCGCATCCGGGTTCCCCCTTACAGTTCTGAACTATTTCCTTGTTGGATGGTTCCGCGCCGACATAGACAAGTTCTACATGCAGTCCTGGAAAGGTATGTCGCCATGGGAGTGCGCCTTCACGATCAGTGCCTACTCATTCTCTGATTCTTTCACAGTCTTTTTGAGTCTCCTTGTTGTCTTCTCTGGCCTGGGCAACATCTGTCTCGCAATCATTCGGTACCGCCTTGCCGAAAAAGGCTTTCTCGCGGCACTCGTCGAGAATTTCAAGTGGATGCCCCTGTTTGCGATCTTCTTCGGCGGCTTGTCCTTTCACCTCAACCTCGCCCTCCTGGCACACATGCTCAGCATCAATATGCAATGGGGCGCTACCGCCAAGGAAAAAGACGATTCCAACTTCTTCAAGGAGATGCCCAAAATCTTCCGAAGCTTCAAGTGGATGTATGCCTGCGTCCTGCCTCTAATCGGGGGGATGATTTATCTCGGGACCGCTGCCCCCCGAGGCTGGGAGATCACCAATATTGCCGCCATTGTACCCCTGGCCGTCCTGTTGACCTCACACGCTCTCCTGCCTTTTGTTCTAAATCCAGCTTTAATGGTGTTTAATTACTAATGGTCTTTTTTTTTTTTTTTTTTTTCTCTCTTCTATTTCTACATCAGATCTCAGTTTCCCCCATCCGGTTACAAAATTCCTTCCTTCTATGGTCAGCACATTCGTTGTGTAGCGCATGTGGATTGTGCAAGTAGACCCTTGAAATGTTACATAGATATTAATTTTTTTTTTTGTAATAGAGACCTTTGTGATTACTCAATTTAATATAGGCAGATGCATTTGCCATTAAGTACATTATACGGAATATCGACGAGATAATCAAACGTTTTTCAATATCCTTAACACCTTGTTCTCGGATTCACATTCGGCACTCCCATATATCTTGACAAATCAATGCCGTTGGCAGGTTAACTAAGAGGAATCAAACCTCATCTTCACTACATTAGGTACATACATACATATATACATACATTACATTACATACATATATATATATATATATATATATATATATTTCGTTAACAACAATTTTTCATGTCTTATTTCTGTACGTCTCATCAGCGCAGAATTTGAACCCATCGGGGGGGGCTAACATGCATGTGGTTTTAAGGCGAAAGCGTTTTTTATATGCAAGGGAAGTAAAGGAGAGATACGCGCGACACATCTATAGCTAGATATAGAATACGGATGATAGGAAAAACTAGTAGTATACTAGTTAGCTCTCATGAAAAGGGGGGGGGGGGGGGCTATTTAAGAGAAGCAAAAAAGGGGGAAAGAAACTCTGTTGTTCAATTCGATTTATAATAATAATAATCTACACGCTCTGAGAGCATCAAGCGGTTTTGGTTTACATTATGCAAACAGTAGTAGTAGTAGTAGTAGTAGTAGTAGAGCTCCGAAGTACTGCGGATGGATGGATGGATGGATGGATGAGTAAATGGTATGGAGAGGAACAAGAAAGGAATTGGAGGTTGATAAGATTTCCTTTTTTTATTTCTTTCTCTAAAAAATGTCACAGCCCTTCTCTCGTAGGTGCAGCTTTCCAGAAGCTCAAGAGAGGAGGAACACGAGGGAAATACAATGAGAACTCGGCTAGAAATAAACATCTGAGCCGCTCTAGTCGTTTGTAGATTCTCGGGTGATGACAGACTTTAAGTTTCCGGCGACCCCTTAAGAGGAAACCGAAAAAAAAGACGGGTTATCAGGTTAGGAGACCGGATAAAGCAGGGAAATGTCAAATTTAAACTGCTGATGAGAGAGAAATATGGACACTCGATTCCCATTACGTTCTTGTAGCAAAAAAAAAAAAAATTGGGGGACACATCGAGGGATTGAAGAAGTTAAAAAGGGGGTTAAGGAGCGACATGAAAGTAAGATCTGCTGCATGGAAGGGGTATACAAAGCAGGGGAAAAAACAAAAGAAAAGACGGAAGTTTTTAATATAAAACACAGATGCTGTTGGGTTGGTTGGTTGCTTTTACAGATATCGATCCTATCCGATCGGTAGGAAGCGCTTAGCGCATCAAGGAATGCCCACCCCGTCAATCAAAATACCGAGGCTCTCGCTCCTAGCTTTGAAGGGACAAGAAAGAAAATTCGGCCAGCAAGGAAATCGAAATTATCGCGTCGCCCAGCCACCAGTGACAGGCGGAGGACCCATTTTCGTACTCGATCGATTCTTGCCGGCATGGTTTGTACTATGATTGAGGCGGCTGGTCCTCCATCGTTCGTACCAGAGCTCGCGACTCGCTTCACGCAAGTCAGACCTCCACTCCCTAAAGACGGAGTCCTTTAACTTGACAAAATCACAGTGTTCAGGGTTATAGGGATCCGCAAATCCCCAAGGAAAGTGGCGACCCACGGGAGCTGACTTGGATTCAAGCGAGTAAGGGTCAGGCGACAGAATGGAAAGAGGCAACAGCGGGGAGACCGTCGATGCAGAGGAATTCGTAGAAGCCTTACGTTCTGACCGACCGTATTTGGAGGGGGATGTTGTGATTTGATTTTTGTTCCCCATGTCGACAGTATCAGACACGGTCGGTCGAGAGGCCGCATCGTCTTTTTCGGCTGGTGATCTGGTTTCATCGATCTCCTCATCCCGTTCATCGAATTTATCACTATACTCCGAGGCGGAATCGTCTTCCGGATCCTCCAAGACTAATGCCCCGAGAGGATCGATGTTGGCTTGTTTCAAGCTTTCACAAACGGCTTTCTTGAGATAGGCCATATGAGAGGTTGTGATGGTATCAGCTTTGCTAATGACAGGGACCACAGTCGTCTTCCCCATGATCGTGCGGAAAACTTGAAGGTCCAAATCTTCATCCAGGATGTCCGCAGCATGATGCAAGCCGGGGAGCTTGCCATTGGTGTTCTTTCCCACTCTCTGTGCCGCTGCGATGTTCGCATCTAGACGCGCCGGGTCGAGGATCAAGAAAACACAATGAATATGGGTATCGCGGACGCCGGGAGAGCGTATCACCTTCATTTCCTCGGTCAACGTGTCTTCAAACTTGCTCTCCAGAAACGCGGTAATTTCCCGTAATTGCAGGTCCACCACGTTTTTCTCCAGTCCCTGTGAATCCCAGAGCGTGAGGCCCACGCGCTCGCCATCGATCTCCGTTTCGATATAGTGGGAGGCGAAGTTTTGATTCACGGGTTCTTCCGGTCCATCAAACTCATCCGGGGAGCGGGTTGGATGCTTATTGGCCGGCAAAGCTAGGGAGGCGCGCAGAAACTCCAGGAATGAAGTCTTGCCAGAATTGTGGGTGCCAATCACCAGGATACTAGATCATCCCGTTAACAAATGGGTAGAATGTTTCAGTCGGGCCGGAATGCATCGAGTGAACTCACTTGTAAGGGGTAGGATCCTTGCGCCTGCGCAATCTGCGTGGGCCATTGATGGTACTCACGGCGCTGCTGGCATAGCTGTATCGGCTGCGATGGGTGATACTCTCCGTTCTCGCGTAGGGGTCCATCCGGTCCCGAACGATGGGAGGAATTGGCACACTAGGGACGGGAGACATTACGCGACTCCCTAGGCGACCTGAAATGATTGCTACACTGTCCGGTCTCTCGTCGCCGCCGAAGGTCTTGAGTTGCGGCGTGGGAGTCAAGTCCGGGAGACGGGGAGCATATTGAGAGATTGCGGCAGCTTCTCGCTGGCGTCGCAGCTCCTCCTCTCTCGCTTGCTCTCTTAGCGCCCTCTTGCTCACTTTCCCACCAGACGACTTGCGATCTGCCATTGGTTCGGTGGATTTAGTACGACGAAGGAATCCCAGCGATGATCTCCGTGCACCAGCTTGAGCGCTGGATCCGTTGGTGTTTTCGACGGGGACTGGGACCACTGGACGGGCATTGGAGGGAGAGGATGATTTGCCAGGCGTGCGGGGCCTGAAGGTTGTCGTCGCCATGTTGCGAAGTGTTTATTCCCTCAAACTCTCGGAAGGCCGTTTAGACAGTCCGTTTCAGGGATGTCTCAAAACGGGGTTAGCCGGAAGAATGGTGACAACTCCCCCCCAATCCGATCCGCTACGGCGTTGTCGTCGGGATCAAGTATCCAGCGGTCTGATAGGGTTGGACCGGGTAGTTCGATCGTTAGAGTGAGTGATACCGTCCGTCCATCAGGGGAACAACGTGCTGGTTAATTACCGCCGGGGACCACCCCTGTCCTTGTTTGGGTTAATTTCACGATCCCCAGAAAATGTCTTATTTAGCAGGGAGCACTTACCAATTCGAGAAAGCAGATGGATCATATACTCCCTCCCCCTTGCACTGGCAACACACTAATCCCCGCTTGCACAAGATTGTTTGCGAATGACTGACTGTAGCTTGTTGTGTGTCGAAGAGCGACGTATGACGGGGAGATTCCTACGACTGTTCTGACGTCCTGAATCTTCATTCCAGTATCGACCGTTTCTAGAACAATAATCCCGTCCTCTTCACCGATCCGTTGAAGGCTCGACGGTTCGCCCTGTCTAGCGAGGGACGCGAGGGACTCTAGGGAGAATCCGTTGAGGAGAGAGATCTGAAACGAATGGAATCGGCACCAGATGACAACCACCAGCCCAGCCAGCAATGGTCAAACTCGCCACCAGCTCTGCACCGTGCACCCTGTCCGATGACGACGACAAATTAAGGGACCTTCTCGACACGGGAATGAAAAAGGGCAAACGGGCCAGAGACCAAAAAAAAGGAGAGATGGAGGAGGGCCCCCCAGTGAGAGCTATCAGCTAGCTCACCGTTTGAGTTGACCTTTCCCTTTCCCAACGAACCCAACGAACAAGTGAATTTGAAACTGAAAAAAGAAAAAAGAAAAAAGAAAAAAAAAACAAAGTTGAAGAACAACAAATAAGAAAGGATGAATGATGCTTGGATCGGCAGAATCATTGTGGGACAAGAATATGACAGGGACTCTCTCTCTGTATATGATCTGAAATGATAATGGATGAATGATGATGAATTATTATGATTCTTCTCTTCTAGAAGACTAAATAAAATAAGACCCAACTCCTCCTCTGTTTTCCCCCTTCTTCTTCTTCTTCTTCTTCTTCATCTTCTTCATCTTCTTCTTCTTCTTCTTCTTCTTCATCTTCTCTCCGTTCTGCTTTCTTCGACCGCCTTTTCCACTTTCCATGGAACCTTCCGTCGGTTCCTGAACGTTGATTCGACCAACGGACCAACCGGAGTCTTCATTCAGTTCCGTCAGGTACATTTTCTCAGGTACATTTTTCTCAGGGGTTCTCGATTCCAGCCAGTCTTCAGTCTTCAGTCTTCAGTCTTCTTCAGTCTGTCTTCAGCCGTCAGCCGAAGCGGAGAGCGGAGAGCGGAGAGCGGATTGGTCCAGGTGCACCTGCCCTGCCCCTGCCTGCCCCCCCTGCCTGCCCCCCCCTGCCTGCCCCCTGCCTGCCCCAGACAGACCAGACAGACAGACGCGTTGTCGAAGCACCCGACAGTCCCGCTAGGAAAGTCCGGCTCTCTCTCCAACCCAACTCTCAGCCAATGAATAGTTATATAAGTTATATAGTTATATTAGTTATATTAGTTATATAGGATTAGGATAGGATTAGCATTAGGATTAGGTCCTTGATTTGACCATCACCTTACAGGCGCCATGCAATGCAATTCCCTGAACTGAAAGTGGGAGAGAGGACCCCTATTCCCTCCCCCTGAACAATATACCAATATACCAATATCCGATATCTACAGTGACACGAGGACCCCATTCCATATGGCTGATTCAGGCGAATGAACCAATGATGGTTCGCGGACAGGGTGGTCCGCGCTGTCAGCGACCAGCAAAGACGACGACAGACTAAGATCTACAAGGAGTGGTGGGATGGAGGATTTTTACATAGCTGGTTGGCAGGTTTTTGGTCACAATCAAGTGGGTTCCGGTGATAGCACGGCCGTAGGATTCTTCAATGGCACCAGAATGGGCCAAATCGAGTGGATTGGGGTGGCATGACAGCCTCTTCGATGCGCTGCCTCAAGGGGCGCTGACTCGGTTCAACCAAGAAAGAAATGAGATCTCTCTGGAAATGAACGATATCCCATCACCGACCGCTCTGGAGCAAAGATAGATAGAACACAGGAATCATTGAACTGGGGCAGAAAGGCCCGACGGACCATGAAATTCGGATGAGAAAAGATGAGAATGGGATCTGGTGGTGCAACGTCGAACGAATACAGGCAGTTGGCAAACCCATCCTTCGGGATCGCTGGATTGATTCTCTGGATTCTCATGGAGATGGTTGAGAGGGGGACTGTGTCAGAGCCCAATTCCGGCCGATCAGAGCAGATACAAAAGGATGGGGTTTTTCTACGGCAGTGAAGGCTTGCGATATAGGTATCCAGCCAGCGGAACAACCAGGTCTATCCAAGTGACGATTCTCGCTCAACATCTATGAATAGCACGACACGATTGGCAGGCACTGCTGAAGGAATCAGGCTGGCTCTAGTGAAAAGGGAAGGAATGATGCAAAGACATCATCTCCGGTGAATGATAGCCAGAGGGACCGGGTGAAGATCAGATCCCTCAATCCAGTGCCATCCGAACACTCGGATTTCAGCATTCAGGGCCTCTAAACAGAGTCGAACCTTCCCCTCTTTCGTAGGTCTAGACCGAGCGATGGCAAAATGAGGAAATGAGCGAGCCTGGGGGCTGCGAGGCGGGCCGATGGACAGGAGAGTTTCCACAACGATTCTACAGAAGGGAAAAAGCAGGAAAGAAAGAAACTGGGTTTCTATCGAACCGAGCGGGAGACTAGAATATACAGGAAAAAGAATGCCTCATCCTTCCTGGTCGCCCGGATCCTTTTGCAGAGCTGATCCAGGGAACACCGCATCTGTGGTTGATGTTGATTTAGAACATGCCGGCCTCCTCGCTTGTCCCCTGGACCGGTGCCATGCGCCTGATCTCCCTAATAACGTCAAGCCTTAGGGAGTACCATTGCGCCTCACGGCTACGGCCGGTCCGCCATGTGCTACCCCATCTCCGGTCCATCTCGTCCACAGAGGGCCTGCCCCGCAGGCCTTGGGTCCACTCCCGCCAGAGAACTTCCACGGTCTTGACCGCCCGACACAGAGTATACGCGGGTGGCCGAGGGAGGTTGAAGTCTGGCCGCTGAGCTTGAGCCCTCGGTTGATGCTGGAGCGGCGTTCTGGGGTGCCATGGTAAATGACAGAGGCATTTGGGGTAGGGGCCACCGGACAGGAAGGGCCGAAATGGGTCGGACGAAACCTCCACCGCACTGCCGACCGCCAACCGTCCGATCCCCCGGCGGTCGGCGAACCGCACCAAGGACGGCGTGCAGTTGGTGTGCCACGGCTTGCATGATGGCTTGCTGCTGCTGTGCTATGGCCGGTAGCTGTCGCTCCATAGCCCACTGCCATTCCTCCAGAGCCTGCAGTTGGTCCACAACGGCAGGGATGACTTGGCGTATGACAGAAGCCTCCCTGAACCCTCGTTCTGGGGGACAAGTCTCCACCTCCTGCGTAAATGCCGTGTAAGCTTGATGTGGAAAGACCCGAGGATTCCAGATAGAGTGCGTAGGAAACTCCCTGCGCAGAAACACCGAGAGTCCGGCAGAATGACCTCGCGGAGGGAAAAAAGAAGATTGGTAAATCCCATCGCCGCTAGGTCATTGGTTTGGTCGGGCCGAGGACCAAACTCATCCTTCCAGAAGTCCAGTCCAGGCCAGATTTCCGACAACAGGACCTTCGGTGGGGAAACAGCGGCTCGCTTGAATGCAAAGCACCCCATTCCGGATGGGTGACCGGCCATGGAGCGCATGTACTCCCGTGGTAAGGAGTTCAGGTAGCACCCCACCATCTGCTCACGGTTCCACCTCCCGGCACGGCGGATCTGCTCCTCCGAGACCCCTTTCAGCTCCGCCATCTTTGCCCCGGACGATTGCCCGATATGGGTGCTGTTGGCTGAGACTATGCCCGCATAGTCGCAGAGAGCCTTAGCGATCCACGATCGTTGGGCGTGATAGGAGATGGCAGCTGTAGGGCCGCCGCTGGTGCTTTCAATTAGCTTGATGCCGTACCAGGCGGACCGGGTGCTGAAACCCGGAAGTGCTTCGTCGCCGCCAAAATCCCAGCGACAGAGGAAGGAGAACGCCAGGGCACTCAGCACGCAAGTGATCGGTTTCTTGGCGCGTAGTTGCCCCAGCTGTCTCCAGGCGGCCGTGCTGGTTTTCCTTGCTCGCACGCGTGGTAAAGATCACCGGCATGCAGCGCGTGAGGCCTCCCCCAAGAACTTGAACGTGAAGAGGTTCGAGATCTCGGCCGGCGTCGGTCACTTCCGCAGGCGAGCATGTAGTGGCTGAGCAGGAAATCCACTAGAGTCCAGAAGTGACACACTCTGGCGAGGAGCCGCCGTTCGCCCACGGCTGGCGGCAGACGCATTCGAATCCCTCCTGGGTATACCCGTCGAGGAGGGTGTCTCTGCCTTTATCAGCGAATTGAGCTTTTCTCTGCTCGTGATCCCCCCGCTGCAGCATCTTCAGATAATCCCGCACATTGGCTTCACCCGGGCATGGGTTAGTGTTCTTGTTTCGCCTGTTACTGGACTGCATCCTATAAAGGTCGGGAATCGCTGGTACGTAGGCGCGGACGCTATGCCAGGACAGCCGCATCTCGGTTGGTGGCACATCACCGCCGGCTTCCCGGCCGGTCCACCACCTCCTGTCTAATGAAGAGCAGGAGCTTTTCCTCGGTCACGGTCGCTCCATCGGTGTACCGTTTCCGCCGGCAGAATTGCTAATGCCATAAGCAATATAGAATTAGGAACGTGAACATGATATGTAGCCATCTCGAGTAGATCCTCACCTGGAACTCCCTCTACTTAGGCTCATAGGCCAAGCTGGTGTTTCTCGGCTGCGACTTACGTATCGTTGCAAGAACATCCTCTGTGTTCGCTGGTAACTCTGCATTGTTTGCGGCCTCATGATCGGAGCCATCGTTGCCACGTGTGGAAGGGGAGGGGAACAAGAGAGATGGGGAGTGATACCTGGGGGAGAGTGGCTCTCCAAAGATCAACAGAGCCGCTGAAACTCCCCTAAATGATATGACTCCATAAATTTCTGTATTAGGAAAGAGATGGACAGTGGATGGACCAATTATCTGGTGATACATCATGCTAGCGTATTCCGCCGAACCCGGTTGGGTTGTGGCTGTTAATAATGGTAGCATATCCTGTATATCGACGACCACTACGGACAAGCAAGCTAGTTAATAACTGGAGATTACTCAGCCGCTACTGACCGCCACTGACTGTTAGCCCGCTTATGTCCCGATAAAAAGAATCCAAGACTAGAGATCTCTTATAGTGTGCCAACTTAAGCGACATCGCATGATTGACCCAGTCATAACTGATTCTGTAGAATACTTTATGTGCATTAGCCAATTTAGGACTAGGTGGGAGGCTGGTGTAGTCCTCTTTCCAAGTCACAAGAACAATACAGAACAAGGTCAACACATCCTAACAACACTACACTTGACTGTTCGACAGGATCTCGGCGTTTCTAGCGTACGCACAGCTTTAGTTACTCGGCCCAAAGCCCAAATTAAAACAAGCCGTGCACCAGGTGTGAAAGTCATGAAAATTACGTGCAATGAACTAGACAACCTTGCCAAGGATGGGAAGAGAGCAGCTACCCTTACACTCCCTAACTTGCCAGATACCACCTTCCGGGATATCTTGGGAGGAAGAACAGCTACGAAAACTGTTCCCAAAGGAATTCCATGACTTCTTAGAGGAGTGTCAGAAGCCTCTTCGACTGAATCATGTCTCCGAAACAGATATTGAGAAATTTTTGAAAGGAAAACCAGATCTCAAGGAGCATATCCAAAAGCTCCTTCCATCATGGCTTACCGACCTATGAGGGATCCCTACCGAGACTTGCTAGTAAGCTCCCACCACACAGAGCATGGGACCATAAGATAGAGCTTCCGCCGGGAAAGACGCCACCTTACCAGAAAAACCGACCTCTTTCTCCATCAGAGCTCCGTGCGATCCGCAAATGGCTAGATGACAACCTGAGTAAAAGGCTTCATTCGGGAGTCACAAGCCCAGTGCGCTGCCCCAATGATGCTAGCAGTCAAACCTGGAGGGGGAGTGCGTGTATGCCCAGGACTACCGAGGCCTTAATAACGTAACTATTAAGAACCGCTATCCAATGCTACTGATCCGCGACACCCTAGATGCTCTCTGTAACGCCAGGGTCTATATAAAGCTTGATATTATTGGAAGGGGGTCTCGCCGGAGCAGATGGTGGGGTGCTACCTAAACTCCTTACCACGAGAGTAGATGCGCTCCATGGCCGGTCACCCATCAGGGATGGGGTGCTTCGAATTGAAGAGAGCCGCTGTTTCCCCACCGGAGGTTTCATTGTCGGAGATCTGGCCCGGACTGGACTTATGGGAGGATGAGTTTGGTCCTCGGCCCGACCAAACCAATGACCTAGCGGCGTGGGATTCACTAACCTTCTTTTTTCCCTCCGTGAGGCCACTTTGCAGGACTCAGTGTTTCTGCACAGGGAGTTTCCTAGGCACCCTGTCTGGAATCATCGGGTCTTCCCATATCAAGCTTACACGGCGTTTGCACGGAGGCGGAGGCTTGTCCGCCAGAGCGAGGGTTCAGGGAGGTTTCTGTCATACACCAAGCCATACCTGCCATCGCAGACCAACTGCACGCCATCCTCGGGGCGGTTGGCGGTCGGCGGTGCGGTGGAGGCTTCATCCGACCCATTTCGACCCTTGCTGTCCATCGGCCCCCTACCCCAAATGCCTCCGTCGTTTATCATGACATCCCAGGCCCATTCTCAAGCTGCCTTTCAGAATCCTACGGACCGGCCGTAGCAGTGAGGCGCAATGGTATTCCCTAAGGCTTGAAGTTATTACTGTAAACCCTGCCTATAACGTACCTGGTCATAGCGAATCCCTTACTATAACGAACGGGACACCGTGTCCAAT
>JAHQZX020005624.1:0-18745 GCA_019804575.2 Pseudotulostoma volvatum
CTCAATATTGAAGACCCCTATATTGAGAAGTCAATATTGAAAAAATCAATATTCTCAATACATATTGAGAATATTGACAGAGGTTCTTCAATACCGAATGCACCTCTGGGCCTCACATCGTTCGGTATGTCAGGCCAAAAGAATTGCCGAGCAACCAAGGGTGTACAATGCTTCGCGGCCTGGCTCGCCAGCTAAAACTGAGTCATGTGTCTCTTGAGGAATCAGTGTACGGAGAGGTTTTGACTCAGGTACCCAGCGCCGCTCCCTGTAGCGTAATTCACCATTCTCACCTACGGAACACTCTGAGATCGAGATCTTAACTCCTAGGTCCACGGGAAACTTGGTTTTGCCCTCATGGTCGCTGCAACTGGCGATCAGCGGAGTATTCTTGTTGCTAAAGGGGTTCCAATTCGCTTTTGTTGCCAGTTTGTTCTGGTGAGTTGGCGGGATCCATGTCAACGGGGCAGCACACACTTAAAAGGCAAGCCTTTGGTTGGAAATCAGCTTCTCCACCATCTCTGAGGAGCTCTGTGAGGTGACAAGCGGCTGGTTGGTCTAGCTTGCTCTCGAACTGCTCAGATAACAGTAGGCGTGCATCACGATATGTATACCGATCATCGTAATCAGCCGGCATATCCTGCCCTCGTCGTGACAGCACATCGGATAACGTGCCCTCTTTACCAGGGCGGTAAGCGATGGTGAAATTATATTGGATTGGCTCTTCGGCCCAGCGCATTTGGCGTTCCTTTAATTTCCATACGGTAGTGAAGTAGGTTAGGTTTTTGTGGTCGGTTATTACCCTGAACTTCTCAACACAGCGCAATTCTGGGCTCCCCATAGTCGTATTGCGCTAGAGAATTCTTCCGTGAAAAGAACGCACATGGCCGAAGGACGCCATCGTCATCATACTGCTGGAGGCACTACCTACAACGCATTCCGAGACCGTTTCGCGACCAGGCTCAAACTCATAAGAACGGGTGCAGAGGCAAACATAGCTTTCAAACTTTGGGGGGCTTCTTCAACAGCATTATCCCATTGAAACTTGACATCCTTTTTAGTTAGTTGGACCGACGGTCCTATTATGCCAGAGAAGTCCTTGATGAAACGCCGATAGAAGTTGGTGAAGCCAATAAAAGCCCTAACGCCTTTGACAGTCTTCGAGGCTTCCCACTCATGAATCGCCTTGACCTTTGCCGAGTCTATCCGTATGCCCTTGCTAGCCTTAATGATAAAACCCAGGTATTTAGTGTATGTTACCTCGAAGTCGTGCTTGTTCATGTCCAGTAAAGGCCAGCTTGCCCCAAGCGCTCAAGGACCTCGCTAAAACGCTCACGGCGCTTCTTTAAAGTCCCAGTTATAAAGATTAAGATATCATCGATATAAGCCGATACAAAATCGTTCAGGAACTCCCTCAAGGTCCAATTCACATACCGCTGGAACGTGCTAGGCATATTAGCCAGGCTAAAGGGGGTTACTATCCATCTGAGCAGGCCAAAATGTATGCGGAAAGCAGTCATCCATTCCTTTCCCTCGGCAATCCGTACTTCATGAGACGCTGCGGTAACGTCCAGCTTAGTAAACCATTTGGCACGCCCTATTCGCTCGAGAGTCATTAATTAGTAACGGTCCTTGTGGGTAAGTTTATTCAGAGTACGATAGTCTACACAGAACCGCAAGCCTTCTCCAGGCTTTTTGGCGAACAAAACAGGTGCGGCAGCTGGTGAGTTGCTAAATCGGATAAAACCTTTGTCCAGGAGCTCATTCAGTGTTGTCCGGAGGACTAGTAACTCGTCTCAAGACATTGAGTATAATGGACCATAAGGGAAGATAGGGTCCTTCCCATTCTCATCCGATTCCAACACAGTGTCGTGGTCGATACCCTCACCACGAAGGGGAGGGAGCTGGTCAGCAGCTTTAAGATCGAACACATCCAAGAATTTATGAAAGTGCTTTGGAAGTTTAATACGCAGATCTGTACTGAATGCTGCTGCCAACACCGCACTTATATCCATATTTGGATACTCAAATCATACCCATACACTAGCGTCTTTATAAACCAGTGCAGGTCCTTGAGGATCTACCACAGCATTATTCCGTCTAAGCTATGGCAATCCAAGAACAAGGTCTTGATCCTTCATGCCGCGGGCCTCATATGCCCACGTAACCTCCTTGCGTCCACCAATGTCCGTCTTCACAACTGCCTCAACCTGTTCGGCAGGACGTTCATCATATGCGTGTATTGCGCGAGTCGTATAGGGGATGCGTCGGAGCTTGTTCTTTCGGACAAATTGAGAGTCCATGGGCCATTCACATTACACCAGAATCAGGCAAACACTTAGCATTGGCGGATCTATCTATCTGGGCAACAGCTATAAAGGACAAATAATCTTCGGTTTGAACGCTTTCCATTACTCCAGCAAGCCCAAGTCTTGCTTCGAGTTCTGTAAGTGACTCTCCTCAAAAACGGCTTTATTCTTTAATTCACACTGCACCTTCGTTTCCTAGCTGGGGTTCAACTTTAGAATTTGCCACCATATTTGTTACCTGTTTATTCAGACGACGTGCCGGCTTTGGTTGATGAAAGGCATGAACATTCACAACGCAGGCATCATCACTCCTACCTTCGTTTGCCTCTCTCTTCCTCGCTGACCCATTTGGCTCGGCGTGTACTGGTCTAATTGGTGGTCCATAGCACTACTAATAGCCTGAGAGTCCTTTGGGACGGATTGTATAGGTAGTAATGCAGGTATGACAATGGGAACTTGAGCAATACGAGCCGCTTGAGGGGTAACCGGAATGGTATGCTTGTGGCACGGGCGTAGCTGCTTAAGGCACTCGAGTTTGTACGCCACCTCTTGCAATTTCTCGTAGAAGGTGTCATCTGAATCCAGACCAGTACCCATGGTGACTAATCTCTTCCTTATCTCATAGTCCAATGCACATTCCCAGCCTGATTTCTTCGCTGCATCAGGCTACGAAAGTGCATCTGCTTCTAGGGTCGTTTGCTCAAAGTCAGTCAAAAACTCCGGAAAAGGCCGGCCACTCTAAGTCACGGTTTGGAATCCGTCTATGCCTTCTGCTTGCGTGCTGGGTCGGCAAAGAGGTATTTTAACTGCCTAAAGAACCCGTCCACAGTATATGTCTCCTTGCCTTCATGGACCTGTCGCCATAGTAGCATCTTGGAGGCACCACCTTCTCCCAACGTGTTAAAAGCATAGCGGATCTTGTCTATTTCTCTACCAATTGCTTCATTGAGCTGCAGGGAACTGCTTGCGATCGCCATTGAACTTAGGGTCTTGAAAACGGGAACTCGGTCTGCGGGTAAATTCGGGTGTAGGTGTTGGTTTTGGTGTCGGTGCCATCATAGGCCTAAGAGGGGGCATGTATGAAATACTGGTCGAAGGTGCGTTAAGCTAGGCTCGCAGCTGTCCTGCATCTGCTCCTGGACTCGCAGGGTTTGCTGAAGTGCCGTGCTAAATGACTGAGCTTAAGTATCCATTGCTAGGTTATTGCTATCCATAGAGATAAAATCTCTCAGAACTATAATAATAACATAAGAAGGGTGTATATTAACAACGGATTTCTGGAAGGCTCCCTACGCCTGTCAAAAAACGAATCTTAGTGTGAAGGGAGACAAAGAATTATCTCAATTAACTATGCAGAGCCTTATATACAAAGAGGTTTCGTTAAAAGGAAAGAGAAAAGAAAAGGTTAACAGAAGGAAAATAGAAGTATGTAGTTCTCTGGACATGCTACGGAGACGGATATACGTAGAGCCGAAGGTAACTAGAAATGAAACCATAACGAATGTAACCACATAAATCCTTCTAAGAGGTCCTAACCTCTCACAGATACCCTGCTTAAACTCATATGGCTAATCGATCGCTTGATTTCCAAGTTAGGTAGAAAGAGGAAGTGCCGATAATTTTCAAGAGTGGGAGACTGTACTTGTTGGTCCGGTACATGAAATCCCGCATTAAGACATCACTATGTTTCTTCGCAAGTTCAATTGACTTTTGATCTGTTTGAAGTCTCTGTGAAACCCTAGTTCATCAAGGAGGTTGGGCCCTCTCATCATAAACGCGCTCTCTGATTCCGAAGATCTTTCAGTGTAATCTAGAGATCAGGGTAAGCCTTTCAAAGGAGAGCCAGGCTTTGTTGTGTCTTAACACCAGATGCTTTCTAGTTTTTGATGTCTTTGACAAACCGCTTTCGTTGGTGACGTCGAAACAGAGTCAATTGTATCTTCATGACCGGTGGATGGTTGTGGATACGGCTTCGAAGCCTTTGATATTCCGGGCTCCATAAAGACATCGATAATGGACCGCTTTAATAATCCAAAGAGCCATCTTCTAATAAATCCTCTTCTTGCATTTCACACTAATGCGCTGCACCTCTATGATATTGCGCTTGTTGTCTAGCACTCCATGTCGTGTGCATCGAGAGGCCAACGCAAGGGCTGGATGTCGTTGTCTCTTCTGATCGGACTGGGCGATTTTGAAGCCATGATTTTTACAAGGCTTGAGTGCAGTATCTTTAGCCTCCTGGAGGGAACGATTTGTGCGTTCGGGTGGTGGCTCTATTCGCCATTCATTTTGTCTGCTCTTTCCGGTTCAATACCTTCATCCCTTTCCTCATCGCTCCTAAGTGATGAAGTCAAGTCAAAGACATCTGTGTCCCGAGAGGATGGCTGGTCAGAGGGATCGATGTTTACATTAACATTTGGGTCGCCAGTAGCAATATATTCACCAGAACATTCATAGTCTATATCTGTATTATCCGTGTCGTCCAAATCGAGAAGGCCGTTAGCATCGAGGGTGTTCTCCGAGGTAAAGCCACTTGGGCTTCCCTTCCAGGAAGTACCTATTGAAAGCCTCCATTACACTTATCATTTGGAACTAAGGGTACGGTAGCTTTCCCATTTTTCTCCTGTTCCTGTCTCTTCTCTTTTATATTTAACGGCTTTGAGCATTGGCGTTTTCGCGCTTTGGTGCTAGGAACACTTCCTCCGCACCTAGGTGAGCTATCTCAACATCAGCGACGGGCTGCACAGGACCGATGTCGGGCATGCTGTTTAGAAATGAGAAGATGTTTGAAGATTGGGTAGTGAAATTGAGTCGATAAGTCTATGGTCAGAGTGGGGAATAATTGCCTCAAAATCTCAGTCCTTTTTTTTTCGGTACAAAACGCTAAACGCCTTCGAGGTTATATAACTTCCTTATTAGGTTTAGAGTCATAGCATTTATACAAGCTAGGAGTCTTTAAGCTTAAAGAATGGGTCTGAGATTTTTGAGGCAAGGGGAATAAACGCCATAGCAAATCCTGTTCAATGGACCCTAGAAGGGTTTGGACCATAGATTTTTCCTTGTTGATGCGGCCGTCAGGGCCTGTCAGTCCAACGCGGGGCCCCACACGGCGCCTAAAGCCAACGAGATGGCTTTGAATGTCTGTGGGCCAAGCAGTTTAATAAGCGCCGGTTGTCTTAAGTTAAACTATAAATAGAGTATGTTAAGCCCGAAAAGGGACGCGGCGATACGCTAAACATAAAGGACCCATCTTGAATCTTTGAGCCCGCGCCGCCGTCTAATAAGTCGTTGACTGGGATAGGGTCCCAACGTGATATTATTATTACAAACAACATGTAGCATATACTGGGTCTGGGGCCATAATCTTCTAACCCTGAATAATGATGCGATAAATTATTCTTCAGTGGAAATAGGTCAAATCAGACTGGCTCCTGATAGAAGCTTGAACGGGCGATTAATCTACACGGCTATGAAAAAGCTTGGGCCCTTCCCAGCTGCAAACTAACAACCACAAGGAGGGTTTAACGTGGACATCAAATTCAGTGCTACCTGAGATTGCAGTTATAGTCAGGTCTAAATTGATTATATAAATGCACACTTTCTGCAACTGGGACATCGAATATTCACTCATTAATATAACGTCGTTAGGCGTATTCAATTGGTAAAATACTGACTACATACATCCCGTGCACCCTTAATAGCCAGTCAAATACTTAGTGTCTACCTGGCGCGATTACGTGGAGGCTTCGGTGCCGGCGAAGACAAGGCATTGCTCCTGCGCTCCTACAGAGCAATAAACTGACAGAAAGGCAAGGGGATAGCCTAGTACAAACATGACGGAAGTGGGCTGGAAGGGGTCTGGGATATAATCTCCAAGGAATGGGGGAGAAGCGGTGGCAGAGAGCACATGTACTTAATTGGCCACAGAAGTCACTCTTTGGTGAGCTACCAGATAGTCCAACTATCAGCCCGCGAACCGAGCATCACCTGAAGTTTCACAGAGGCCTGAGGCAAGAGCACAGGAGATAGGGCTGCAAGCCTTCCCATTAAGCTGTGGGTCTCGGAGGTCTGGTCACTACCTCGCCTATGTTGAGATGACTAGAAGAGGTAGTATAATAGCAGCTTTTACTGCCTGTAAGAGGTACCAGCATGAGCTGCTATTCGGGATGCGCGCAGCAGAAGTTGATGGCCTAGGAGGCAGCAGCTGAAAGTTTAGTTCCCACGATTTTGGGTAGTTCCCCATAGATGAAGCTGTGACCTGTGACTCTAACTAGGTTGGTTAATACCGCCTTAATAATGAAGACAGTCACGTATACATGGATTCAGATCCCTGGCAACATTAACCGGCTCAACTAGAGTCAACTTGTGGCGTTTAAGTTCCAAGGACAGACCAGAGAATCTAGTCCTCCTCTAGCAAGTTTAAAAGCATCAAGATGAAGGCGACTCCCCCTCAATGCTAGCATGGACTGGGATGTCATGGAATTTCCTTAGCCTATCCTCACTGCGTATTAGGTCCCTGTGATCAATGGCTAATGCTTGAAAGGCGACCTGTTCTGGATAGGATTGATGAATCAACGAATTTGATGCAGTAGATTAGTTCGTAACTTTTCCAGATAAAGGGATGGAAATGCATTGATATATGGTGCCGTATTATGTGGGGAGAGAGAATGTTGGTTGTACATAATCGAACTTGAGACCTAAAAGTACTATGATATATCAACAGCTGTCTTGGCGCGAATGCTGGTTTATCTGGATAATGACGTGTTTCTGCCAGATGTTTTTCAACTCTAGCTAATCACTCTCATAAAGAGTAGCCTATATAACAAGCGGTGGAGGTAACCTTTATCCCTAGGTTGGATGACTAAGCACGACGGCTCCGCTCAGGTCTACGGCGCCCACCATGGTAGTCCTATGTATGATACCTAACTTTTCCATCCCAGTAGTTCTTTCACCACTGAAAAACAGCAATTTGAAGAAGGCTTCGGGTTAACCAGCCCAAGAGTGCCTTGTGTATTTCTGTACGAGGGTCGTGTTGTGTTCGCGTCACCCAAGTGTCCCTTGTGAACTCCACAGCTACTACTAAAGAAACCCCTTGAAGTTGTTGCCCGCAGCCCCGCCACTCTGTCACTCATCTCCTACCGATCTACTTTCAGCCCAAGACATCTTAAGATTCACTGGCTTAGTATACTCCGGATAGAATCTTCTCTTGCGCAGGATACCCTTACTGAGGGACGGTTTCATCTAAGGCGACATCGCCAGCTTCTAGCGCGAAATGTCTGTCTCGATCCAGGACTTGGACAATACTGTCCGAGCCTTCTATGAGGGCAAAGGGGATGTGGTGAGTTATCTGTGACCACTGGTGTAAGGGAAATAGCTATAGTATACTGATTACGCCCCTGATCATTTAGCAAAAGCAAGCTCAGCAGACTTTGACGGAAGTAAGCTTCTACCACCGTACACTTTATTCACATTTTCTAGCTTACCTTTTTTTGTATTCCTGTTGCCTCCCATCGTCCTGGGAACGAACTTGGCTAATCGTTTTTTCTCTGGAATAGTTCAAACATAATCCCGATGCCTGGCTACTGGTGGGAAACATTCTCCAGGAGGCCTCATACTCCCAAACCAAGTGTATGTCGGCTTACTAGACCGAACTTCCAACTTTGTTGTGTTGGGGTAGCCTGCTGATGCTATGTAGACCTTGGTCTACAAGTTCTGGACGATGTGATTATGACACGATGGAAAGTCTTACCACGGGAACAATGCCAAGGTATAGATAGTCCCTTCGCCGGCATGGTTCTGTTTACCAAGCTAACCATGCTAGGGATCCGAAACTTTGTTGTCAATCTTATCATAGAGCATTCAAAATCGGAGGATAAGCTTAAGAGCGAGCGTGCCTTTTTAAACAAGCTGAACCTCGTCCTCGTTTCGATTTTGAAACAAGAGTGGCCCCACAATTGGCCTACATTCATCAACGAAATCATATCATCGTGCCATACTAGTCTCTCGATCTGTGAGAATAATATGGTTATCCTTCGCCTACTATCTGAGGAAGTGTTCGATTATTCTCAGGATCAAATGACTTCCACCAAGGCTAAGAATCTCAAAAACACGATGACTCAGGAATTCTCCTCGATTTTTCAACTATGCTCGGAGGTCTTGAATACGACAACTCAGTCCAGTTTGATCAGAGCTACGCTGGAAACTCTTCTACGTTTTTTGAACTGGATCCCCTTAGGGTACATATTTGAGACCCCAATCATCAACACGCTTCTTACGAGATTTCTCGATGTTCCAGACTTCCGCAACGTAACTTTGAAGTGTCTCACTGAAATTGGCGGCCTGCAAATTGGACCGCAGTTTCCGTATGATGAGAAGATGGTCCAAATGTTCACGGAGACTCTGACCAGAGTATCAAAAATCATTCCTTTATCTCTAGATCTCAAACAAACTTACGCGGCTAGCAACTCAAGAGATCAGGAATTTGTCCTGAATCTAGCCCTTTTTCTATGCAATTTCTTTAACGTGCATCTCAACGTAAGCATTAAAGTCCTGCCTCTTCCAAATAAATTTTCAGAACCGAACAACGCTGATGACGCTTGGCAGCTGGTTGAGAAATTACCTAACCGTGATTACCTTACACATGCGCACTACTACCTCATCCTGATAAGTCAGATTGATGATAGGGAGATATTCAAGATTTGTCTTGAATATTGGACCAAGCTCGTGCAGGAGTTGTACGAAGAGATGCAGCAACTTCCTATCACCGATATCAATCCGCTAGTTAGCATGGGTGTTAGTGGTCTTTCAAATGGCGGTGCTCCCCATCCGAGCACCTTGGCCAACTATCCGCTGCGTAAACATAAATATCAAGAAGTTCTATCAAGTTTGCGGACCGTGATGATTGAAAAGATGGTGCGACCCGAAGAGGTTTTGATAGTCGAGAACGACGAGGGTGAGATTGTCCGAGAGTTCGTCAAGGAAAGCGATACTATCCAGCTATACAAGACTACAAGGGAATGTCTCGTTTATCTCACACATCTTGATGTTGTTGATACCGAAACCATCATGGCAGAGAAACTTTCAAAGCAAGTCGATGGAACCGAATGGTCCTGGGCGAATTGCAACACCTTATGCTGGGCGATCGGGTCGATATCGGGAGCAATGAACGAGGAGACAGAGAAGCGTTTTCTCGTCACTGTTATAAAAGATCTCCTCGGTCTGACCGAAATGAAGCGTGGGAAGGACAACAAAGCTGTTGTGGCGAGTAATATTATGTATATCGTCGGCCAGTATCCAAGATTCTTGAAGGCCCACTGGAAATTCTTGAAGACCGTGGTCAACAAGCTATTTGAGTTCATGCATGAGACACACGAAGGTGGACATCCCACAATAGCTTTCCCCAGTATTGATAGCTAATATCGAATAGGAGTGCAGGATATGGCATGTGATACATTCATCAAGATTGCCAATAAGTGCAAGCGCCACTTTGTCGCCTTGCAGCCTGGAGAGACAGAACCATTCATTGAAGAAATAGTCAGAAACATGAGGAAAATCACTCTCGATCTTTCTCCTCAACAAGTGCATACCTTTTATGAAGCATGCGGTTACATGATATCAGCTCAAGGCCAAAAGGGACTTCAGGATCGATTAATCGAGAATCTGATGTCATTACCGAATTCCGCGTGGGACACAATAATTGCTCAGGCGAATCAAGATCCCGCAGTCCTACAGGATGGGGAGACGATTAAGATCATCGGAAATATTATGAAAACAAATGTTGCTGCATGCTCTTCAATTGGCAGTTATTTTTATTCACAGATCGGTCGTATCTACCACGATATGCTCAACATGTATCGAGCCTCGAGTCAACTTATATCTGATGCTGTGGTTCGGGATGGTAAGGAGATATATGCAAGATCGCACTGCCTTTCACTAATGCAATATAGGGACTGTTGCCACGAAAACCCCCAGAGTTCGCGGCCTTCGGACGATCAAGAAGGAGATCTTGAAGCTTATCGACACTTACGTACAGAAAGCGGATGACTTGGAAATGGTTAATGCAAACATGGTGCCGCCGCTTCTCGAGGCAGTTCTTTTAGATTACAACCGGAACGTTCCGGATGCACGAGAGGCGGAAGTGTTGAATGTTATGACAACCATCATCCACAAGCTTCATGTACGTTAAAACACTCCAAATCCGCAGAGTCGGGTTAGATATGTGACATATCTTGCAATTGTCCCCCTGCTAACTTCCGCTCTTAGAATTTGATGGACGACAAAGTACCCGCCATCATGGAGAGTGTCTTCGAATGCACTTTGGAAATGATCAACAAGGACTTCCACGAGTATCCAGAGCACCGTGTTCAATTTTTCAAGTTGCTTCAGGCGATCAATCTTTATTGCTTCCCGGCATTGTTAAAGTTGGATGCCACTCAGTTCAAATTTGTCATTGACTCTTGCATGTGGGCTAGCAAGCATGACAATCGAGAAGTGGAGAACACCGGCCTTACAATGTGCCTTGAACTCATGAACAACATGGCAGAAACGGATCTCCAGACATCGAGCATCTTCTTCCGACAGTTTTATCTGCCTATTCTACAAGATGTGTTCTTCGTGCTTACAGACACAGATCACAAGGCTGGTGAGTTAGTTTCCCGCGACTTGGAGACGTAAGCGACTGACTTTGTCTCTAGGTTTCAGGTCTCAGGCAATGCTTCTATCCCGCATGTTCTATTTTGTAGAGTCGGGCAAAATTCAGGATCCGGTTTACCCACCGGAGCAAGCGCCGCCCGGAACCCCAAACAAAGACTTCCTTCAGGAATATGTGGCCAGCCTGCTTCAGAGTGCCTTTAAAAATCTCCAGGAGTAAGTGGTCTCTCCCGATTCTGTCGATGCTCAGCAAGTCACTCACACATTCCATACAGGATCCAAATCAAGCAGTTTGTGATTGGGCTTTTCGCATACAATGACGACTTCAACAGGTTCAAGACCCACTTACGAGACTTCTTGATTTCGCTGAAGGAATTTGCTGGCGATAATGCTGAGTTATATGCGGAAGAGCGAGAGCAGGCTCTCCGGGATGCTAGAACTGCCGAGAGGGACCGTGCAATGAGAGTTGGAGGCCTATTGAAGCCCGCTGATATGGATCAAGATGACGACTTATGACTTCAAATAGAGCTCCGTGCTGAATTCGTGGTCTCCACGACGTCTGAGACTGCCGACCATCGTAAAAACCCGATGTGGGCCTCAAACGGAGATTGGCTAGATGGATGGAACGTCTACGGGCTATGAGGTCACATGGCAGTCTTCCCGACGACGTCGTGAGCAACTTGAAGCATGAAATACAACCTTTTGGATTGTGGGTCGGGGGTATCCAGCTGGCGCAGGTTCCAAAGCATTCTTCAGTGTCGGATCTAGGAAGCTGGCCGGTTAATACACAGCATTCTGGGATGCTCCAGTGACGTGAGTACACCCTAGGCAGTGTAAAGCCATATTGGTATATTTCAGGGCACTCTCCCGTCGCAGTCATTTCTTCCGCGACTTCTACATAGATCTCAAACATCCTTATTTGGTTGAGATTATGTGGTGCCCGCATGCTTCGGATGGGAAAATACGTATATGCACTTTGTATATTTCTAGGGACAATAGCATAAAGTAGCTTATTCAATCCGAAGTGTTGCTTAGATTGTGTATATTTATTTGAGAAAGGAACAGACGGCCATCAAACATGTAATGCATATATAGGTGATAGTGCGTTGATCGCATGTCATGTACAGTACTGCTATGCTCAATATCACACCTAATAACCTAATTAGGTATAATCAGGTACTAGTACTATCATAGTACTACTAGTAGTAATAGGAATATATAGTTAATAAAATAATTAGGTAATATGTTGGACCGACCTATCATAGCTTATTATACTAGTACCAGTAGTACTATAGTACTAAGTAATACTATACAATCAGATGTTAAGAGGATGTAGTAGTGTAGTAGTATAGTAGTATCATACATAATACGAATAATTATTCTGCATGTAGTTAGTTAGTACTCCTTTTTTTGCCTGCAGGACTTGCAGATTATCGTCGTGGAAACCGGACTTCACTACTCCGCCGTACCTTGCTATGGTGATGAAACCAACCTGGTCCAAAGCCTGCAAGGTCACGGTCCCGAACTGTATCTGTCTTCTCCTGCGTCATGTCATGTCGAAGCCTTCTTCCCTAACATCCAACATCTTCATCAACTCATAAAAATCAAATTAAACCAAGAGTTCAGCAATGTCCCAAACCAGACAACTGAGCCCGTCCTTGACCTCCTCTTACACACAAGTCGAGACCGCATCCGAATCATTGCAATCGAACCTGGCTATACCGGTCACACCCACGTTGCGGCTGAGAGGTGAACAACTACCACAAGAACAGAGAGTGCCCAAGAGGCGGATAAGATGGGGGGAAGACGTGATCGATAATGAAGGGATGGGAAAGAAGAGTTCGAAAGGCAAGTTCGTTCATTTATGTAAACCCCGACTCGACTTGCTTGCGAGTTTCACATAAAGCTTTGCCTTGGTGGAGATATATATATCCCATCCCATACATTCACCAACATCACCTTTTTTTTTCCCGCTCGTCTCTCCAAGGACAAAAATAACCAAATATTCACACCAGTATGCTGCATTTACCACAAAACCCGCGCCATCGGCGAGAGCAGCTCCGAGCCCGAGTCATCAGACTCGAGTTCGGATTCAGATGCCAAGAGCGATTCCGATCGAGAGGCCAAGATCGGCCGGGCAAAGGGAGCGAAGAGACGTGATCACCATCATATTCACGATCACACCGAGGACCCAGGGGACGATCGAAACCGGCACGAGAGCGATAGCGACGCTGCGCGCCCTCGTTCAAGAGGCCCGTACAAAGCAAAGGCGATCGCAAAGCAGAGAAAGCCGAGCCCCAATGCGTATGAAAAGGCCCCAAAGAGCAATAGAAGGCTTTTGGAATTACGCGGCAGTTGAATCGAAAGCATGTATGTATGTATGTATCTATGTATGGATGTACATATACACGTACATGCAACAACAACTTTCCAATGGATATTTATTTTATATCTTCTTATGTAACAGATCTCCCAGTTGCCAGGCGATTTTTTTTTTTCTTTTTTTTTTTTACGAGTCGTTACTCGCGAATAGATAAAATTGCTCCTTGATTCCAGTTGGTCGGGGAGAGGAGGGTGGGGTTTTCCGTCTTGTGTTGGATTATATCTTTTCCGCCCAGTTATAGAATAACTTATGGCAGGGAATCGAAAGGGCATACCACAAGGGAATAGTCCGATGAGGCTATATGATATGACATAAACAAGCAATTGGGGTTAGATATCATCACAAATGAGAGATCGTCTATTGATATCAAAGGCTTCAATGGTTTTAGATTATATTCAGAATGGTGATAGTGAAAATACAATTTTCACAATAACTAGATAAATTCTTAAATGGGTATCTCCATGACATCCAGAGCCTAAAGTCAACAAACACGCCACATTACTTTTTCTTGCTCTCAAATTCCCCCAACAGGAGAGCGCCTCTTTCAGTTCCTGGGGCTTATCACAGGAACTTGGTTATGGACAAGGTAGTAATTCAAAGCATCATACTCCGCCGCCTAACTCCAGATCGTTGAGCGCGTTTGGTCGGTCCCGCAGTGATTCCTGTTCCTTGAACTTCAGAGCCGCCCGTGAAACGTCCCCACCTTGTTTCTGATGACTTTTCCCGTTCAGTATTATCATCTTCGTCCAGTCTTCTCCGCTCCCACGTCGATTGGGATGGAAGGTCGCTCTCATTTTCGGCTCGTTCACTCAACTTCTCCGGAATGTAGAGCCGGTGACTAGGGACGTGCTGCTTCACGTCAAATTTTGTTAATTTCTCTCGCTGAGTACTCCCTGAATCGGAAGACTGCTGCCGTGATGGCTGAGTAGTGCTGAAAATGTTATTATCTGATTCTATAGCTAGGTCTGAAAGCTCAGGACCATCGTCAGCCTCCAAATTTTGCATGCACATCTGGCGACCCGACATCTCCGAATTCATATTGATATAAGGGCGTCCACTTTCTCGCCGACGCCTGCGATCCGTCGTCCTCAGCAAGAGCGATGCCGAAAAACTTCCAAGATTGGCATCGGGATCGCAGGGTCGTACCAATTCTTCTTTGTTCGCTGATAATGTTCTTCGTTTCCTTTCCGTATTCACCGTTTTTGGTAGTTGGGGCAAGCTATGAAATGGCTCTATGTTGTTTGGATCTTCACTATCTTCGGCCCCCAAAGTTGTGGTCTTTGGATCTGTCTTCGGTACATTCGTCCTTAAATCTTCATCGATGAAGCTTTTTCTCTCTGCCTGCGAACTGGATGCCCGTCGAAATCGGTCTGCGCCGACAGCATCAACTAATTCATTGGTAGGCCTCCGCATTTTATCTCTTAAGTTCGGTTCGGCATAGCTCACGTTACCCCGTTGCCGTCTAGTGGGTCTAGATGCTAGCCCCGGTGGGCATGTATCAAGTTCAGATATGTCTTGATGTCGCAGGTTGCCAGATTCGTTCAGCTCGGAATGTGGTATCGCTTCTTTCGCTGGAGCAGGAGGTTGGATTTCTTCAATAGTTGATCGTTCGGCTCGCTTGCTTTCAAACTCACCCCTTGAAAGTCTCTGGTCGGGCGTTCCAGTCTTATCCTTCTTGGTTTTAGAAGTGGCGGTATCATGGCACGCTTTCCCCTCAAGAGAGTCGACGTTAACCTGATCCTTCCGACCTATAATATCAGCTGAGCGTCTTTTTGGAGAAGAATGCTGGACATTTGTGCTCTCTGCCATAAGGAAAAGTCAGTATTAAGGCCCCCCAAAGAACAAGGGACTACGAACTTGGCTCAAGGGCTTTGCGTTTAGATATCCTTTCCTTCTTAGACTCTTCTCCCGCACTTTGCTTATATTCACATGGCAAATCCGAATTCGGCGCCACGATCTCTTTCTGCCCTTCCCGTGACATATCGACAGGGCAACTAAATTGGAAATCATCAACCATAATATTGAGGCTCGATAGAAACTTATCGTCTTCGTCTCGGGAGCTGAATTTCCGCTTAGACCCAGATTTTATGGGGCGTCCAGTCAGCTCAGTCCCTGACTTTTCTATCGTGAATTTCTCTTTCGATGAGTTTCTGGTGCCCTTTGAGTTGTCATCCGTGAGATCCGTGTCTGTGGCCAGAAGAGTGATATCTCTTTCTCTTTCGGTGTCTACTTTCTTTATCTTCGTAAACTGAAAATCCTCGGCCAGAAAAGTTGGGCCGAGACTATCTTCGACGTCAAGATGCGCAACTGGAGGAGGTCCGATGTTGGGTGAATCCAGTAAACTCGCCGCATCGCTTTCCGGATTAAATATTTCATGTGATCTGAAGAGTCAGCGTTCTGATTTTTCAAGAAGAAAATGAAAGACGTACTCCAATGACTTCCTAGGAAAATATTTATCTTCTAATATAACAGGAAGTCTTCCATCCTCTTCAACCTCGTAAAGTTGGTTTGCCAAACGTCTCTCGTATACGATCGAAGCCTTTTGTCGATCGGAGCTAGGTCTAGGCTCATATCCTCGACTAGCCTTACGTGGCAGCATTCCCAGCTCTTTCACCAAATCACACATTTCTACCAGTTTGATATCCAACTTCTCCTTCAGATCGTAGACACCATCATGGAGCAACTTTGCGGTCTCGTATTTTCGCGCGTCGTGACCGAGCGATGCGAGCTGCGCTCGCAAAGATGTGTTCTCACCAAGTAAGCGAGATACTTCTGACTCTAGATTTTGGATACGAAGTGACTGTAGAGAATTGGCTCGAGCAATTTCCCGATTCTGTCGCACGAATCGCCTTTTGACTGGTAGACGGGATTAGCAACATTAAAAGCCCATGAATTCCCCAAACAAGTGTAACGCTTACGAGCCTCGACTGACTCCGCCGGCGTAGGTAAATCATTTAATCGCGCCATGACTGACGACAGAAGGGCGTGTTCACCCCCTAATCGTTCGAGCCTAGTGGACCCTAGACCGGTAATTCTAGAAGCGTCTTAATGAAAGTGCTAGGCCTCGAGCTTTTCTTCACGTAGAAAGGAGGGATCAAACTGGCAGGCCTTGTCGTGATTTATAGAAGCGTTCTCGCGAGGGGAGTTATGAAAGTTGGGAGATGAGATTCGTTTCAGGTTCGTTGGAAGGCTGGCAAATAATGGTCATTTTGGTGCACAGCTTCGGATTGTTGACATTTGACCAAATTGGGGTTTAGTTCGTTAAGTAGCCCTATTATTCCGCCCTATATCGGTTCGGCGGAACTGAAGGTTCCGGTTACCTGTGACCAATACATCCCGGTCACGCGACCATACTACCCCAAAGGGACTTGGCACCATATTTGAGTACATAATGATAGTACCTACCTTATAGAGGCAGCTTCCCAACACCGAATGGCATCCACCTTACGAATCATCGGCCCCAGTTGAATATGGCCTCTAAAGACAACCCGAAATCTTGGGTCGGCCGCGGAGCTGGTGCTATGAGACGATAGATATAGCTATACGTAGGCTCAGATGCGCCGCACAATCAGGTTGGATATGGATATTACTAAATATTAATACTTGATATGATTGACGGGGAGTTCCTACACTGAGCTTGATGAGAAGGATAGGGGCAATGAGCTGATGTGACTTCCGCCTGTCATAAGGTCCTGAACTTATGAGTCAGAGGAAAGAGACCCAACTTTTCTTATGTTTAATAACCGTATATACATTAAGCTAATTGATCACAACTTTAGGTAGATGCACCGACTTAGGGCGGATATATAAAAAGAACGTTTCTTTACGCTCTGTAGCTATCTAATTTTTTTTTTTTTTTTTTTTTTTGAGAATCTCTGGTTTAAATACAATCATTATATCAGATAGAAGCTTCGAACCCCCAAGTTGGTAACAGATGTATTCGATAGGATATTAAGATCCTGTATGACCATAGAATACAAGTGAAAAAAAAAAAAGAGAACAGCATTCCGAATGTAAGCATCGAGTTAAACAAGCAAGAAGATTGAAGGTCTATCCATTGCGTAATTCGGTTAGAGGACTACTAGAGTTGGAGAACCGCTCGCCATTGATTATATGAGAGATATTTTCTGGCTTTGCATCACTGCGATAGCCAAAGTTCGAGAAACAAGCTTCAAGTTCTTTTTCCACGTCTGCTGGTATTATATCCATAGACTTGCTAACATCTGTTATATTTTTCAATTAGCAACACCCGGATAATAGATTCAAAACGAAAAGCTCATACCAAGATCATCAAACTCCCAGACATTTGCTTTCATGCCAACGCCATAGAATGCATGTTTTCTGAGAAAAGCCAACCAGATTTGTACGGTGTCCTGGTGCCCATCCTTAACCTGTATGAGCCGGCGAAGCGTGATCCGTTCAAAATTCTCCTGGCTCTTTTTGTGAACGAAGTTGCTTCGAGGCACTGTCCAGCGCTCAACAATGCGCGGCAGAGGTACCGGTCCCGATATAGGCAGGTTAAGATAGTAAGCCGCACGCAAGGCGAAGTCAGCAAAGAACTCGAGGTTGCGGAGACTGTAAGATCGAAGCTGGAGGTCGCAAACAGGTAGACCATAGTTAGGCTTTCTTCGTAAAGGGCGCAGATATATAGCTTGAACACTTCTCGGCAATCGAAACTTGTGGCCAATATCCTCTAGTCGTTCTGCCCTAAAGGCAACCTGAAAATGAGTTGATTCATTCTACTTGCAAAAGTAACAAAGTAACACACCATGGCTTAGGACGCATATTTTCGGCTTGTTCTCCCTTATCATTTCTACGAGTAGTAGTCAGAAGACGAAGAAACTGCATTCTTGAATTTGCATGGGATACAGACAGCGATTTCACAAGCCCCAACTCGCTGTTATCAGGGTTCCTGAATTTAGCGTCATTGGGACGACATTCTTGGCTGCTAGTTACAATAGCTCGAAAACCTGTAGCAATCTTAGGAAGTTAGCAGTGGGATGTAAAGCACAGAAGTGACAATATACCTTCACAGAATCCCTCGTCCATAAACGAAATCGACAAGACGGCTTTAATATCATGTCGCAAACTAAGGCAGATAAGGCAATTGTAAAAAAAAGGACAAAATAAATGTGTAATATGTAGCGCTAATCCGCATAACATGATACTCTGTATCTGTAAAAGCTTGAAGTTTTATCACATGATTAATACTCAGTTGGCATCTTGACAAATTAGTCATGCATTCTTGGTTATGTAATACCGTGGGTTATCACCGCTACCTCTGGCTGTACGCAAACACAATAAAAATTTCTGATTGTTTAATATAAATAATTTAGGGTAGTGGTATAGCCACACCAATTATATTCCTGCCACACCAATTGTCTTCCTGCCACACCAATTATCTTCC
>JAHQZX020005625.1:0-18726 GCA_019804575.2 Pseudotulostoma volvatum
AACAGTCAAACCAGCTGGATTCTTTCGCGCAATTAACCACTGCTGAACGAACCCAATACTACAACCTCCATTCGACAAAACCTAGATGTCGCCGCTGGCAGGAGATAGCCACCTGCAAAATCTGTATTAAGCGAGTTATATGTGATTCCTGCAGGGAGGCAAAGGTCCACAGCAGCACATGCTCGTCCAAGAGAGCATGTGACTCTGTGTTGAACGAAAGAGCCGATGCAAGTGTGTACCGAAAAGATATTGCTCTACTTGCACCATCAGCTTAAAGCAATGGGGGAAATGTGAGGAGTGTGAGCAGCTGCCTCCTAAATGCACTTCAGAAGGTTAGCCATTTTATCAATTTAACCGGTGGACCTCAAAGTTAACAAACCGGCTTTCTCAGAGCGCTGCGCTCGTCAAGTGCTATCCAGGGCAACCAGACTTTTCATCACAGAAATGAGAACTGGCAGAGAGGCTAGAGGGAACGGATGGCATCCATAGGGTAATGTTTTACCCTAAATTTCACTGCGAGTTGAACCATATTGAGCGCTTCTGGTGTCATAGTAAGCAGGATGCACGGTAGCACTGTGATTACACTTTTGATGGCTTGCAGAGGGTAGTTCCATCAGCGCTTGCCTACGTTAAGAGTTCCGCGATCTTGGGGAATTATTATTCTTGCTTAAGATCAATGGAGCTATATCGCCAAAGGGTAGCATATGGCACGGTTTATCGTTAAGGCCATGTCGTATCAGCGCTAAACCAAATTTGTATAAAACACCTTTCCTAATTAGGCATAGCTGCCGATATATAATGATTATGTAATTGTGTAACATTGCCTCAAAAGTTGCCTATTTTCAAGCGTTAATTTACCCCGCTGCAAAGCCGATATCTCAAAAAAGGGATATTTTAATTTGTTAAGTGGCCACGAAATATTATTTTAAAACAACCAAAAGTATCATATCATGTGTTGTGGTGGGTGGAATAAGGCGTTGAAAGAGGCGGATTTTTGGGTTCGGATGTGGGCGGGATTAGGGTGTCCTTTCATCGTCCAATGCGCATTCCAAGGCTGATTTCTTTGCTGCATCAAGGCCACGAAAATGCACCTGCTTCCAGGATTGTTGCTTAAAGTCAGCCAAAAACTCTAGAAAAGGCCGGCTACTCTGAGTCATGGTTTGCAATCGGTCTATGGCCTTCTGGTTGCGTGCTTGGTCGTTCTAACCGCCTAAGGAACCCGTCCACAGTATACGTGTCCTTGCCTTCATCTTGTCGCCATGGTAGCATCTTGGAGGCACCATCTTCTCCCAACGTGCTAAAGGCATAGCGGATCTTGTCTATTTGTCCGCCAGTTGCTTCAGCATCCCCTTCCAACTTGTTCTTGAGCTGCACTAAATAAGTAGGGAATTGTTTGCGATCGCTATTGAACTTGGGGTCTCGAAAACGCGGGTAAATTCGGGTGTAGGTGTCGGTGCCGGGGTCTCGCGTGCGGTACTACAATAGTCAAAGCTGCGTTGAGCTGGGCCCGCAGCTGATCGATAAGGTTCTGCATCTGCTCCTGAATTCGCTGAAGTGCCATGCTAAATGACTGAGCCTGAGCATCCATTGCTGGGTTAGTGCTATCCATATAAAGATAAAATCTGTAAAAACTATAATAATAATAACAACGGATTTCTGAAAGGCTCCGTGCGCCTATCACAGCGCGGATTTCTTAAAGGCTTCGTACACATGTCAAACCAACGAGTCCTAATGTGAAGATACAAAGAATTATCTCAATTAACTATGTAGAGCCTTATATATACAGAGAGGACTCGTTAGCTAAAAGGAAAGAGAAAGGAAGGTCAACGCTGTAACGAATGTGATCACTGAGTCCTTCTAAGAGGTCCTAACCTCTCACATTTTGGCTGGTCAGCTCATTGTCTATTTCAGCCACTTTCGACTCGATGTTGTACTGTCGTTTCAGCATTCCGAGAAGATGTTAGAGGGCAGCTATAATTGTCTTCGCTTTGTGGTCAGAGAGATAATAATCCCACGAGAAGCTAGACCACCGATCTGTAACTAGCATACGAGAATTGAACCATATTCTCTGTTAAAGTCGTGAAAATAATTGCTAGTCGGTACCCAGGGCGCTCATGCAGATCTCTAGGAACCCTGCGTATCTGACGCTTCACTTTGGCTTGGGCACATACGTCGCATTCGACTGTAGTTAGACCACGAATTCGGGCGCCAGTGGAACAGTTGACCAAATATTCCAAGGCTTGAGGTCCAGGATGGCCTAGACGAAGATGCCACATCAAGGCGTCTCCATATGCTGGCTGTCTTTCAGTCCAAGAGTTGTAAATGTTTCTCCGCGTATAAAACGCCATTTTTGACAATTCTTGAGGTATGTATTCCAGAACGAATTGATCATAGTAATCCTCTAAAATAGCAACTACAGAGTTATCGCTTCGCGGTAGGAGATTGTATCTAGGTCGATTATCCCACCAAAAGCCTCGTTTGTGTAACTAGCGTAGAGATACAAGGTTGCAAGCGAAATCTTTGCAAAAGGCGACATTATGGAGACGTAGAATCCATTTACCATTAGGAACAAGTTAAATCTCTATATCCACATTGCCGTATCCTTGAGTAGAGACTCTATGGTCGCCTGCCCACACAAAGTCTCCAGGGGAAGCCAATTGAAAATCTAGGAAACGTGCGATCTCACTAAATATGTGGATCGTAGTTCCTGAGTCTAAGATGGAGTAATTTTTGAAGGGATATCGGTTCGCGGAAAAAGTAGCATTTCTATCAAGTAATTTTCATATGAAAAGAACTGATTCGACCTTACCAACATTTCTCATTAAGAGTCAATCACTTACTTTCTTCGAAAATTTGTCCATTACTTGATCTCTTCTGAAAGAGATAATAACAGTGTCGGGCTGGATGAAAACCTCCGCAGGCTCGGCAGGCCCTTCCTGCAGTTGAAGAGTCATTGGTCCTTTCTGTCGAAAGGAATCCAAGTTGCCGTCTCTTCCTGTTGAAGAGATGCAGCCCCTCTTCCTGTTGCAGAGGTTGGACCAAAGAATCCCTTCGCAATCTTTCCGGTCTTAGCTGCCTTTGAGTAGTGGCTCGCAACCATTCGAAAACCGTTGGCAACAGCGATAGTCGAGGGTGTTGTCTTCAACCTAAGGGTCCTTGTTGATCTCGTATGCCTCAGCCCATGTAGGTAGGACCGCCCATATCACCAGAAGTCTTCGGTCCATCCGAGGCACGAATAGTTGCTAGCACTTTTTTGTCTTTCGCAAGAGTTATCGCCTGCTCCCAGGAGTCGATCCAGGTCAAGAGATCCTTCGCTTTTGGTAGCTTAAGGGATTGTCGGTATTTTTTGCGAGTGTTAGTATCCTCTACTCGCTTGGAAATTCCTGCAGCTTTCTTTGGATTGTGATACCACTGTACGTCTAGCGACGGGGTAGGCTTGCAGTAGGTTTCCTGGTATTGAGCACCGACATTAGCAGCGATCCGTTCCTTGAGCTTGCGGATAAACTCCTGCTGCTTTTCGTAAGCCTTTAACTTATCTTGGGAGAAGTGCAGGCCATGCCAAATCCCTCCTGGCCATCCGAGGTGAGGTCATTGAATGCAACTAGTATAGGGCCTGGAAGGGCTTGTAGTAGATGACTCCTGAGGTTGAAAGGATACTGTTTGGGTGTCGGACGGTCCCTGTTCAGGTTCCCGTTGCGGCTGCGTGCGGGCTGATCGAGCCTTCTGAGGGTAGTCCTTCATGACGGGTTTGGCGTGTCTCACAAGCAATTCTTATTTTGATTGAATATGTCCGAAAGGTTGAATGACACCGCTTGGGATGAACCTGTCATTCCGATCATCCCAGTCCGCAGAAGTGGTCAGAACGACCTTAGTAGCAGAGAAATCGTCTTTTGTAGACATGGTTGATAACGAGATATTAAAGAAAATAATGTAAAATGAGAATAATATGTTGGTGGTACTATCTATAATGCACAAGGTAGCTTTAAAAGCGTATCAGACTCTTAATTGTTGTGCACTTACGACCCAATAGTAGGTATCTTTATTCTATAGCTAACAGGATCCGAGCATAATTCGAACTTCTAAGTTAGTCACGTGATCTATAACGATTCACTCGACGCTAAGAACGGGGTTCAGGTCACTCCTTCTGAACGTAAGACCGACAATTACTCAACTTTCTCCCCTAAAGATTGCAATAGTCATGCTTGTGTTCTCGCGCATTTTAATTAAAATTTGGAGTACTTCGCCGATATTTACTCGACAGACCAAGTTATCCTTTTCAAGTCGAAGCTATTTCCATCGACATCCCGACTCTCTGATGGCTAGTATCGCGGGAAATCCGCATGATTTTTTCAGTTATACAAGTGGACGATGGGTCTGGGACGAGGAGCAGCAGCTTCAAGAGAGGTATCGTAAATTTGATATACTTGGGCTACAAAAAGCTGCTATAGAGTCGACATATGCTGGGTCCTGTGTCAGTATGGAAAAGCTGGGAGAAGGGTCATACAATAAATCTTTCAAGCTCGTCATGGCTAACGGGAAGGTGGTTGTCGCTCGGATTCCAAACCCGAATGCTGGACCAGCTTTCCTGACGACAGCCTCTGAAGTCGCAACAATGGACTTTGTAAGTAGCTTTATAATCGATCATGCAAATTAGCCTTTACTACACTGGCACGTTCACAATTTGACGCAATTTTTAGTTAAGAAATATACTCCACATTCCCGTCCCCAAAGTTCTTGCCTGGAATTCTGTAGTGGACTCTACGAACCGTATAGGTGCCGAGTACATCATCATGGAGCATGCGCCGGGAAAAAATCTTGCGCACATTTGGACAGATATGGACATTGAGCATAAGGTTCAAACAATGGAAGACGTAGTGAACATACAACAAAAGTTGTTATCAGTGAGATTCTCTACGTCAGTAGGCACATACTAATAACTAGGAATTTATGCTGGTCTAACTTAAGAAGATATGGGTGTCTTTTTTATACTAGAGACGCACCACCAGGCTCTCGTCCTGCAACAGTTGAAGGAGACGAATTATCACGAGAACTCAAGTCAAATATTGCTGATCAGTTTTCTATTGGACCAGTGGTAGACACAGCGTTCTGGAGCAAGACACGAGGAAATATGGAAATTGATCGTGGACCCTGTAAGTGTTAGTCGTTTTCTTCTCACATGTTGAACTGATGATTATATAGGGGCGTCCGCAGTGGACTATATACAGGCTCTTGCACTTCGGGAGATTGCTTGGATCCAGAAATATGCAACACCACGTTCTCTCGATGATCCATTGTTCGTTTCACATAGCCAGAACACCCCTGCTGAACATATTTCCCTTCTTCGGAGATATTTATCTGTTGCTCCTTGTCTGCTTCCACGGGGGGAAGGCCTTCTGGGGTCGTTCTTATGGCATACAGACCTTCGTACTCCTAACATTTTTGTCGATCACAACGGGAATATCACCAGTATTATTGATTGGCAAAGCATATGGGCTGGCCCCTTATTCCTAGAAGGACGCCATCCCCATTTTCTCGATTATAATGGTGACATAATCCTAAAACTGCCACCAAATTTCAAGCAGCTTGATAAAAATACTCAAACCGCTGTCAAGGACCAAGTCACAAAGTCGATATTAATATATCTGTACGAGAAATATACGGCAGAAAGGAACCCGATACTAAGCAGAGTGTTCCAGTATCCAAATGGTATGACGATGACAGATCCAATTCAGTTTGTAGGGAATACATGGGATGGGGACATCTTACCCCTACGAGAGTCTTTGATTAGGTTACAAAAGTAAGTGGCGAGGCTCCTACTCTGTATCTGACCAGTCATACTGAAACATACTTAAAGAAAGTGGGATTCATCGGAGTATTCAGTTAAGTGTCCAATCGACTTCTCTCCGGAAGAAATTCGAAAACATTATGAAGATGGAGAAGGTTGGAACGAAGTCCAGGACTTCTGGGATTCTTTATCTGGAATCATGGGTAGAGATGGCTGGACGTCACATACAACATACGACCGAGCCATATCCATTTATTCCCAGATCTTGACTGAAGGATCCTCTCTCCCTAGTCACGATCCGTAAATATAAAAGATCTCTCGCAATAAAGTCGAAATTATATCAAGGTTGGATAGCTAGGTTGGGCATGAGCAACTTCCTCGATATATAAATTTTGCAAGTTGGTTGTATTGTAGGGATCAAGGTGTAACTTCCTACAGGAGGACTAGGATGTGGTTAGTATCTCAACTCAAATGATACTCTCGCTCAGAAGTCAAGAACACCGTAAAAAATTTCACAGAACCAAGCACCTGAATGAATTTGCGATTTAGATACCAAGAAACCGAGTTGCAAATGCGCCGAGGTCGACTCGCCAGAATTTGGGCCAAATCTTGCCAACCTCTCTCTTCGCCATGTTTCGCTACCTACCCTTTCAGATTTTGAACCGGAAAGTTCCCGCACGTGACGAGCCCCATTGGCTATTTATGACTGAAGCTAGTTAGCTTATTACTTTCATGCTAGGACCACACCAACTGATGTTCGCGTTCATGTTGTCGCGCTTATTAATAACGCACGGACCACCACATGCTAGAATTATTCACAGTTTACAATGGTAGCTGTTCGCGTTTTTCTCCTTTAGTTCTGCCGACCGCCCCCCTATATAGCAAATTGTTAAGGGGAGATATGATCATGACACCAGCCACTGAGGTAGAGCTACTTGCCTTGTCACAAGCAGCAAAGGAATCTCTTTTTGTGTCCCGTGTTGAAGGAATTGGGAATTGAACACTAAGCTCGATGACTACCGAATCATGATCGCAAGGGCTAGTGCTCAGCGATAGTTTTTTCAAGGTACGAGGTCTCCTACTTTTTAATGCAATGTACATAGACGAGACGCACACGTCTCATTGACAAAAAAAATACAACTTTTTCTATCCCCTTAATTTTAGACAAAAGATATAACGACGATACATACCGATGCAACCGATCAACCCAAGCGAAAGCATGCTGCTGGCGATACTGAACCTACCGCCTAGCGATTACGACAGGGTGGAAATGGTTCTCAGAAACCTTAGAAGTAAGTGTAAATGGTCTATGAACGGCTTCTTACGCCATCTGGTAACGGCGAAGTCGACAAAACCATATGCCCGGGCGATCAATACTTGTGTCAAGAATCTTGCTAAAGCTATTACACAGGATGAGGTCGTAGCGTCACTACGCTGCTCGGAACAGTTGCGTGAGATCAGGCCTAATTCATCAACTGCGTTCCGAAACCGACCATCTTGGTTCATTGGAGATTGGCCTTGGAAAGTTTGATGCCGAAGCGTCGGTGCACTTTCTTGGTATCCCGCGTATATATGGCCATATTCAACATAAGGCACCTGATTTCTGTAATCTGCTCGTCAAAGTTATGGAGTCCAAACACCCCAGTCGGGGGGATACAGCCGGGGCGTGCCGAGGTTCCACTACAATCATTTACGTAATGGTTGCATATGGATATGCGCCGAAGAGCTACAATAATCTACCCTTCCTTTTTGGTATGCATTTGCATGCAATAGGAGTTAAGCGACGAACTAATAAACGCGTTGCATGGCTTTGGCATTAAGGAAGCGTACTATCTTAGCGGAAATTGGAAAGATATACCTTTTAATATATCTAACTCCGGGATGTCTAGGGACCGCCACTCCACAACGCCACCCCTCCGATCAAAACCGCCATGAGATATGAGACCAGACTCACCAAATCATTCAAGTGTGATTACGTGAAAGCACTAGCTAGATACCAAATACTGCTCGTAGTATTACAATCCCCACCCCTCTGCGATCTCCGCATTGATATGTCTTGTTTTTCTAGTCTTACTCTCTCTTCCGGCCTCTTTCTCGGACTTCTACTTCTGGGTATCTTTCTTTGTGCGCTTGTTACATGTCGTCAGGCCAGCCAGCTGCCTATAGTCGACAGTTGGAGCTCGCCATCGCTTTCCAGCTGCAGGGCCAGTTTCTGCAGTGACATCCTCCACTGCCTGTAAAGCTATGCGTTCAGCGCTAATCATTGTCTACCCCGTTTCTACTTTGGTGTTTCCACAGCATCGACTAGTGTTTCCGAGGCTTTTGCTTCTTTAGCACTCTTCGTAGCCCTCACCTGTGTTTCTCTCTCCTCTCTAACTGTATCCCTGTCAAGCGCTTCGACAGCAGTCATATCTCACCCCGCCGTGCTGTCATGGGATTTACATTTCTGAGGGTTGTATTTGGACTAAGCAGGATTGGGCATGCGTATTGGCACATTGTGCTCATAGTCACGAGCAGTTCCGACGATTTCCGAGAGTTCTGCATGGGATCTCTCCCATATCTCGTCGAACCTAGCTATTTGGTCCTGGGATAGCTGCACTCTGGTTTCGGGGAGATCTGTGACCGACTGTGTTATCCTATTGCCTTATATCCTTAAAAGCTATGGGACTAGCTATATTGAAATCAATAGTCTCGTCGTAAAATCGGGGCTCCTATGTCGCAGGCGCAGATTCGGGACCTTCGAGCCACCAACGCGGGTGGACAAGAGATATAGGAAGGAATACCATGAATAGCTGCTGTCATAAAGTTGTGACTGTATGGAAGGCCAAACCGAACAGTTGAGTAGTGACCCTGCCGCTAGAGCCTCTTTTGACATGCCCCACTTGTTCTCCGTGTCTTCACCGTGATGGATACACTGCCAACGATACCGTGTATTCCTCTTCTTACTCGTTTGGACGACAACGAATCCCTGACTCATAGCGAAGTTCCGGAGACGATCAAGGCATTCTTGAGGATTTTCAAAGAGCTCGCCAGCTTGAGGGGGCAATAAATGTGAAGGAGGGAACGACTCGATTGCTCTATGTACCTCGTCAACGAGGCACGCATCGAGAGACCGATGTGGACTCCAGGTAACCATATTTGAGAGCTTAGAGAGGAATTCTATTGTTACTGAGAGTCGCCGGTCAATTCCTACTATTATAATTAGGACTTACACATGTGCACATATTCTATGAATATAAGTAATAGTCAAAGACAAGTAGAATCAGCCGCAGTCACAACAAAGAAGCGGTGTGATTTATAATTCTAGTTTACTAGCTGAGTAGTGTTTGTGGCCGTACAAGTTCTAATGATGCCCAATAATATCGAACTTTCAGCTAGCTGGCGGTCCTGGGTAGCGGCGGTGGCGTTGTGGAGTGGTGGTCCCTAGACATCCCGGTCTAACTGTGTACACAATCTATCATTTGTTGCTAACATCCTACCAGCGACAGATCAAAGAGAAAGCTTAGTCACTTCCAGGTCGAATCCTACAACGTTATGGTAACCTTAACTACATCAGACTGTTCGGGAGCCTGCGCGTCGCATCGGTATCAGTCGCAGAGATCTCAACGAGCCGAGACGAAGCCGAGACCAAGCGAGACTAGTCCAAGACAAGCAATTTTTGGGCTCGTCTTGCCGAGACACGCTCGTCTTGCTTGACTTATTCTACACACTGTCATATATCAACCCGCTTTCCACTTCTCATCTATATCTGTGCAGAGTTGTAAGTGTATATAGAGCCTCTCTCAACCTCTTCATCTCCTTTTGACACATTTCTCGCCTCCTGTTCTTTTGTAACGAGGTCGTTTTGTGGATTGCGCATCGTGATCGCAATTGCGACCAAACTGACGCGACTAATAACCAGACCATCAAAACATATGTGGGCAGCGGCGGATGAATAACCAACAAGTGCCCTTCCTCTACTATAGATGATGTATAAAACACAGCATGGCAACCGGAAGTATGTGACTTGTACGCAAATGCCTGTGATGATTCCTACACTAAACGCCTCGGGACCGCGAATTTCTGCCTGCCTCCCCTAGGTACTGGTTGACACCTAGACTTGGGCGCCTGGGTACGGATATTTCCATTTACATTGTCTACATACGGGTTACATAAGAGGAAGCATCCTAGCGCAGTTGGATAGTAGGCAGCTCGTATGTCGTGGTGGACATAGTAGTAAGCTTGGAACAAACTCTTAATCCTCCGACGCCTCTCTAACAATCGCCTCCTCCTTCCTGTCCATTTCGGCTATTTCAGCCTCTTTCATTTGTCCTTCTCCTAAATCCCATGAACGCCGTGCCTCCAAAGCCTCAAATAAGTCTGATTTCATTTTCGACCTCAATGGATTGAGCGCAAACTTTGCGCTGCTGAACGACCTCTCACATTCAGAAGACGAAATGGGAATGGCAGCATGGTCAAGAGCAAGAGTTCAAAGTCTTCATGGGTAGCGGAGGTAACATATTCCCCAAACACATCGACTTTCTGATTAGCTGTACTAGAGCTGTAGGCGGTTCTATCAAAGGAAAGTATGGAATTTCTTTGGTTTGCTGAAGTCTAATTCTCTAATTGAAGGTTAGAGAGATATATTTATAGCTATCTAAGCTAATATACATGACTAATGAAGCGCCAATAGTCTTCCAAGAATTGTTGGGGAATATTCAACAATTCAACATAGTATTCAACATCTTGCATGTTGAATACTAAGTTAGGAAGTGTATGTTGCCATCTTAGTACTAGAAACCGTATGTGATGCTGAACCGTTGGATCTGTCATATACGTTTATGTAATGTCTGACTCACCAGTTTATATCCTGGGAAATACATCTGAATGACCCTTAACAACATCCTTCATGTCTTGCAAAGACCCCCCCCCGCTTCTCAGGATCCATACCCCACCGTTGCTCAAACCATTCATACTTAAGCCGCAGATCAACGACACGTGCTGTATAATAGGCAGGAAGAAGGGTAAGACTGAGATGGGGAGACAAGCTGGTGGGCGGGTGTCCGTCATAGCCGAAAGGCTGGATACAGACGATAATCTTGATTAAATAATAATAATATAATAATATAATAATAATATAATAGGCAGGAGAATCATTAACCTTCTTGAACTGCTCCTTTGCCTTATCTAGAGCTGACTCGGGTACATATTTACAGCCATTTGTATGTCTCACTCTAGCTGTTACTGCTCTGATCAGCCTGGCGTTTAAATTACTGGCGAGATTGGTGCAGGTGAAGGATCTTGTCACAGTACGGGATATAGTTTTGTAACCCTGTTTCCCGCCGTTCAATCGGCTTTGTTAGTTTTTTAAAAGGAGCCGGAACCCTGATCACCTCCCTAACGCCATCTCACTCCTCAGGCGATAACTTTTCATCCGATATATTGTACCCAGCATCGTTATCATTGCCAGGCGCAGACTTGTCGTGTTTCCAGTTTTCACAATAGGTTTGAAAGCGAATTTTGAGCTTGTACGCCCGTACAAGCATATTGTACATAGAGTTCCATCTTGTCTTATTGTCGGCAGTAAGCTTAGCAAACAAAACGCATTAGCCCTCTTGCTTACTGGAAATCCCGGTATTACATAGGCACTTACTTCGAGCTGTTCGTTATCCTCAACCTCTTCGACAGCGATCTAGTAGACGTCGTCAGTGTCATCGTCTATTCGGATGCGCTCGAACTCAGCCCGCTGCTTCGGGCTTCGCCGAATATATCGAACTATGTTAGATAGCTTTTTGATAAAACCGTGACTTCGCCACAGCTCGGTTAGGGCGTCAATGTCGCCAGAAAACTCAGCTCTATCAGTCTTCACTATAAAATTTTCTGAGTCTTGGCCTAATAGGAATGCCTGAGTGATAAGGTTAAGATGGGCAAGGCAACGCACCCAGCGCTTTCGAAGTTCAATTTTTCTTGCCTTCTTTGTCTTAATTGCCTTGTAAATTTCTGGCTGTAGAGTTTCGAAGATACGGTCAATTGCGGCCCCATTGCCGAAGGTGTTTCTGCCGAAGGGTGTTTGCGGATAAGGGCAGGAACTGGACAACCAGCTGATTGATAAATTCAATCAGCTTGCGAGAATGGGGATTCTCAACCATCACGAAAGCGATGTGACAATAAACAATCCAATGAATGAGCAATATACGAAATTGCTCCGCATTAGGGATTGACAGAAATGACGGACTCGAAATGCCACCTTGACCCGATTCCCTGGAGCCCGGAGTGGGTACTGCCTTTTTCTCCTTGCGTAGGTAAACAAGGCGGCCCTTGCGCCTTCCATACCCATGGGTTTCAAGATGCCTCATTGGGCCCGAGGTTACTCCGCTTGACAGGACAGTGATAATGCCCTTATTTTTGCAGGTGCTACAGCGCCAGTAGGGTTTCTTATCTTCAACACGCTGCACTTCTTTCCCCAACTTCCAAATAGGCGATTTTTTGGTTTGCCTCCTTTGACCAAGTGGTTTGGCTATATTTTTCGCCTCCACAAACTTCATGGCTTTCATACCAGAAGTGCATTATACCATCTTGATTCGAATCAGACGTCGGCTGAGGAGCCTGGGAGTCGCTTGAGGTAATCGAGCGCACATCTGAAAAACTCGTCACAGTCGCTACCATAAGGTTCAGAATCATGGTTTTCCGCCATAGTATTGTTAAGTGAAAAGAATTGAATAAGGGATGTAAGATCTAAGGGATTCAAGGCAACGGATTTTGCAGGAATAGTATGCTAGTAGTCGAGTGGTAGTAATTTAAGCAATGATCCAATTCATAGAATAACATAATCCACCTGCTTTGTCGGATGGCTTTAAAAGCAGACAAGACAGCCACGCAATTTCTTAAAATCATCACTGAACTCGGTGAGGCTGTGTCTCCACTACTGTCTATCATTTCCAAAACCATGACATAGTGCAAATTCGTAGCAAAGCAAAGAGCCAGTAACATTGTGTTTTGTAAGAGTTACGGCTTCACTATGCACTATCTATTCTAAAACGATAGCATGGTGCAGGTTCAGGGCAATGCTAAAAAAGCCACTGGTTTTGTATCCTATGAAGATCTTAGAGTAACACCCCATCATATCGGGACGCGGAAACTCGTAACTGATCTCATGGACAGAGTATGACATTGGCTTCGACATGAAGTGAGACCGTACTGGAAATGGAGCGCACTGGCAAGGACTGCAATAGAATGATAACGACTATCAGATGACGAAAGTGTTTCGGTTTCGTTAGTATAAGTTACTCGTATAACATTAAACTTATTACTGTGGAGTCTTGAGTAGAGTAGAAAAGGGCGGAGACTGAGCCCACCCTGGTCCCTGGATCTGATAGTGATCAGCGTTTATAGTCCTTAGGACTTTGGGCCGTTAATACTGAACGGACATAGAGGAGTGGAGGGAAGTTGTAGAACAGTGGCAGTTGCAACACAGAAATAGGTCGAATACTTGATACTTGGGAGAGAAATTATTATTGGAAATATCAAGATCGATGCTTACTCTCCGTATCCCTACATGGCGTCCCTAGCTAAAGCCATAGTTCGTCTCGCGTAGAAGGGAGGAGGATGCATCTTCAGCGGTGATCAGCACTTGTCCGCTAACTGCCAATAACTTTCATTGGTGATCTAAGAAGTTAATAGGCAGCTGAACTGGGCGAGGCTTGGTTAATAAGCTGATGGGCTGGTGCACTAAATTACTACTAACTTCTTAACTATGGGGCCCATAAACCAGTCAAGACGAGACGAGACACCCCAAGACCAAGCGAGCGCTTGGTCTCGCCCAAATCCGTCTCGGCTCGTTGAGAAGCCTGAATTCTGTCGGCATAACCCCTGCGCAGATCCATGTTTCTTCCACAAACATCATTGGATTAGAGTGATATATGCTTTGCGCCAGGTAACCGCGATGATAAGACGTGCCTTGAGGCTCAGCGGTGTTGGATCGCTGAGGCGATTCGGTATACTCATCCTAACGCTATTGCACAGCTCTTCGGGGACAACTTTACTGGATAGCCTCAATTCCCAAAGGTTGATTGATCGCCTTCCAGCTCAGAAGATAACTCACTATAGTCTCGGGCCTATTCTAGAGAACAAGAGTACTATTAGCGCACTAACCACATGGATATGATCATGACATATATTCTGGACTTGAATGCGCGGCTATTAGCTCTACGCTATATCATAACAAAAATCTCCTGGGCTATATATAAGGAGGTAGCTACACGTACGTTTGATGCCCGGGGGGTGGCAGCATTATATTATCAATTCCTTCCTACTGGCATTAAGCAACAATACAAAGAAGGCGTCTGTATATCATACGGTCTGGCCGTGCAGCTTTCTTAGAATACTTCATCTACAGATTGCGAATTCTCCGCACAAGTGAGCAAATGGAGACTTATAAATCCCTTAAGCTTGCTGATATGAGCATGATACGACCGGAACTCGCTCGGTGTTGTATCTCTTCCACGGCGGCAAGGCCAAATATGCCTTCTTGTCATTATATACGACAACGACATGGCTTACACAGACCAGAGCTGCAAATGCGGAGCTACACAATGCTATATTAGCGAATGATGCTGTCAATCTTTGTGGAGCTGAAGATCGTTGGTTTGAGATGGCTCGACTGAATGAATTCTTCAATCTCCAAATGAAGATTCTGATGGCAACTCGACGCACATCAACTATTGACGTAGCTACTTCCTTCCGAAATACTGCCCTAACAGTCAGCTATTGTGCTGATTTGAAGGTGATGGAACAAACATTTAGCGAACATACTAATCCAAAACACAAAGAAAAGGATGCAAGCAATGATGTACGTAACTTGGCTTTTGAGGTATATAGATCTAGTTCTGTCGATAAACATGAACATAGGAGAGACATTCCCCGTTCTAGACCCCTGATATTGTAACATGAGGATGCGAATTGCTTGTTAATGGGGTGGTACAGTTCAATCAACAAGTAGTCCATGGACAGTGGGACGAAGAAGATGAACCTCCAGGCCTAACATCTACTTCAATCGCAGCTTTGAACGACTACATCTTTCGTGAAGCACCTGAACAATGGAAATGATTCGATTTATTAGATAATTTTCCGTGTAACCTACTATCTTACAATTTCACGTACAAACTCATCATATTGTCCCTCATTATACATAGTATTGCGGCGGTTCAGTTCCTAGGATTCTACCTAGAGGCTGGGCCACGGCATGTCTTCCCAATCTTATGTTGTGGAGCATTGATTTAAGCGCGCGTCCTTTGGTGGCAACTGATCGGGTTATATATCTCGGGCTGGCATCAACCCGATCCGGGACGTCCGGCGTTTTGATGATGGGCTGAGCAGAACTATGGATATTTCCCGGGACATGATGTTGCAAAAGCGTTGACGTGGCTGTGGACGCTTCAAAAAAAGACTGAGTGAGTCCAGCCTGTTGACGACCGGTGCCTGACTGGGTTTACCGGTATGAGTTCCACACAGTATTGAAAAGAGCTCGGCCGTGTGCGTTAAAGAAATCCGTGATCTCAGAACGGCCAGTAGGCTGTCCATGCCCAGCACCAGATGCGATTTTATCCCGCCGATCGTGGGCCAAGGAGAGCGTCAACGCTGGAGAATGTATTTCCTCCTCTGTCCATTTAGTCTACAGGTTTGGGGATAGGGCGGGATCATGAGCATCAATGTCAGCGAACAGGTCCCTGAATCATAAATGAAGATAAGACTCTCTCGGTAAGGTATTGGATTGGACTTTAGCTACATTAAAATACATAAAAGACGAGAATACATGACTCATATTATAGTAGTCCAATATTTCCATATATAGACCAATTACCATTCTTGGTTAAACAGGGGCCCATGTGTCCCTTCGGTCACTAATGCAGTTCCGATGGAACGCACGCTAACAATCAAGACAAGACTCAAGAGAACATACTATAATATCACCCCGGGAACCGCCTAATGTATTCTCTCTTCTTGCCTTTCAAGCGAAAGTTCTAAGGCATTATCGAATGGCAATGAGGAAGCGATACCGAAAGCTAGCCGCTACCAATAAACCAATCCATATGCCAATGTAAGGTAAAGTGCGATCATAGATAGAGAGGTATTACTTCACTCCTCATATCGGCCATTGCCAAAGCTTCATCAGAACCGTTAGACACGTGACCCACTAATCACGCCCTAGGGCAGTTAGGCGCGACTCCGTTCAGTTCAAGACACTACCTATGATATGTAGGTATAACCAAGAGGTTCCGGTACCTGTTTAACTCTGTTATTCGCTCTTGGACCGAGCTCATGGTAGAGGTAAAACTGGTCCAGTTCGTTCTCTGGATTGCAATTGCTACGACAATGATTCTTTCAAATCGCTGAGTTATATTTGTCCGGTTCTTGAAAGCGCTCAAGAAACTGGAGACGGACACACTTTGGAGGCTCTTTCTTCCCCGAGTTTGCCAGGTATACAATACCAGATTAGCCTGACGCTGTTAGTTTTTCAATTTCTTTGGTCCTTGTGTTTCATCTCCACTATTGCTAGCTGTCAGATTCTACTGCCTATTCAGATGTGGGATGATCTTTTTTTTAAAACTTTTAGGTGCCTTATTCGGAAAGAGATAGTAACAGGAATGAAAGTCATGACTTCGCCCACAAGCGCGGCATTTAGTTTCTGTGACTATGGCCTCAGAATGCCTACGTTTACCCTTCTCAGTGGTGCTTGTGGGCGAAGTCATGACTTTCATTCCTGTTACTATCTCTTTCCGAATAAGGCACCTAAAAGTTTTAAAAAAAGATCATCCCACATCTGAATAAGCAGTAGAACCTGACAATTAAGAGTCTGATTCCGCTCTTGAGACTTAAGGCGTGATACAAAAGATTCTGCTGACATTTCTGATCATTGTCTCTAACAGAAGTCCTTACCTTACCCCTATCTTGATAACACGTGTCCTATTTCATCCACCACCCTTCCTTGAAGATGTCGTCCATCAATGACCCCGCCATTATCCTAAGAACCCCACACGACTGGGACGCCTGGAACAAGCAGTTCAAGGCAGAAGCAAAGCGAAAGAGGTTGCTTGGACAGGTGGAGGGCATGGCGTCGTTTGCAACAAGGCCGCAGGAACGGGATCTCTCAAGGTTCTTGCATCAAGGAGTTCGGACACGATCGACTGGAAGCTCCGCTGATACCATCCTCGAAGAGCCTACTATAGCAGATTTGACTACAGAAGGACGATCTAGCTATCAGCTGGCGTACACAATTTACAAGGACCAAACTTTGGGATCAGTACCGTGACGACAAGCAGCAAGACGCACTCGGCAAGTTGCAGTCATGGATGACCAAGACAGTTGCCCCCAAATATGTGGAAACCTGCTTCAACTACAATAACGAAGTCAAGCGGAGTGGTATAACAACTTGAAGCACCAAGTCGGGATAAATGGATACGATATCAAGAGGGAAATCAAGCACTTATACAAACGAGCGGTAAAACCGGGCCCCCTCTCTAAGATGCCAAGGGGTCTTGAATCATGGATTACGAATTGGGAACAGGTCATGGCCAAAGGTCAAGGAAGGGATTTGTCCTTCGCTATAAATGTTGATGATTGGTTCGAAGGCTTTCTAACAGCTGCCATGAATGCAATCGAACCTATCTGGACTCAAACTTACAGGTTGACGAAGTCGGAAGAGATATAAGATGGGCTGCACTATCGGATCCTGGCGTATGATTTCCGCACTGCGGTGAAACCCTCAAGAACCAATGCAAAGGCCTCTTTGGTCGCAAAAGGATCTTTTGTTGCTACCTTCGCTCGAAAAGATGCTGAGGAGACGTACGCGTCTGACTCTAGTGTGACGGACCAGGCTTGGATGGGGGTCACATGACCCACAAGTGGTTTATTTATCTTTCATGTTCTACTTTTCTCTTTTCTTTCTCTTCCTTACCTTTGGATTCTAGTATAGACCGCCCTTGTAGCTAGTATCTTCAATACAATACCTATGCTTCACATCTAGCTTCAGGACTGCAAGAGGGAAAGTAAGACAGACCCACAACCCTCATAAGCGGAATTTCGTTTCTCAGAACACCACTGAGAAGGGTAAACGTAGGCATTCTGAGGCCATAGTCACAGAAACTAAATGCCGCGCTTGTGGGCGAAGTCATGACTTTCATTCCTGTTACTATCTCTTTCCGAATAAGGCACCTAAAAGTTTTAAAGAAAGGTCATCAACCAAAGAGCTATGCAACGCCTTAATCATCGACGATCAAGAATTCGAACAATTTCATAAGACGGCAAGACGATCAATAAGGCTCGGATACTGCGGGTTCTTTCTCAGCCGAACGGAATAAACAAGCTACACCGACAGAAACTGCCTCCTGAGCCAAAGTGACATGAGGATCTCGAAGACCATTTGCTAGGTGCTCAGTTCAAACAGGCAGAGTTGGATCATTTACGCAGCCATATTCCGACAAAGTCTTGGAACGAAGTTAGAAGATCTGAAGCTTGAGACAGTCAGATACTTGACTGCATGTGGGTTTACGTCTATAACTTTTCGACAAGCATGGCAGGTTGGCAAGATGCAAGGTGCGACTAGTTGTACGAGGCGACCGGCAATCCAAAACAACGATCGGAGATACGTATGCTGCAACACTGGCAGTCCGGTCCTTTCGTGTCTTTATGGCTATCGCTGCTCAATTTAACCTCGAGCTTGCCCAATACGACGCAGTTAACGCATTTGTCCATGCAAAATTGGACGAGAAAATTTTCATGAAAATGCCCCAAGGATATCGAAAGCCTGGGAAAGTTTTACGTCTGAATAAAGCTCTTTATGGTTTACGACGATCACCAATCCTATGACAAAAGGCCTTCTCTTCTTCCTGTAACGATCGCTCAATCTAAGAAGAGAAAGAATGAATTCCTATCTCTATCTATAGGCAGCTATGTACTAGGAGATC
>JAHQZX020005626.1:0-18714 GCA_019804575.2 Pseudotulostoma volvatum
AGGACTGTGACATGGAGCAGGGCTAAACTCGAGGCCAAGAACATTGAAATGGTGGAATCCCTAGCGAACTGGCTTTCACAAAGGTTTATACCTCCTAATCAAGGAATTAAAGACATCCTTAATTCTCTAGATACCGCCATATTTGAGAGTGACAATGTAGATAAGTAGTGACTCAGATAAATATCAACCTGTATATGCCATCAAGTATGTACAACTTACTAACAGATCTGACTACTACTAGTACTCAGCAATTGTCTAGCGCTTCAATATTGTAGGACAATCTGTTTTCAGGGATCATAATAAGTGCTGAAATACCCTAGCAGAGCCATCATAAACGGGAATTAATTGGTTCTTAGTTCCTACCCATCCTATTAGTAATCCTAACTAACTAGTTCATTACTAATATAAATCGCCAAGTCTGCCTGAAACCAAAAAAATGTTCCTTTCAACTGCCTAAATAATAGTAGCTTCTTATCTTGTTTATCTTGTTTTTGTCACGCTTCCTTCGGTACGCAAATGAAGCACCGAGCGGCGGCAACACTGCTACTACTTTCCTTCTTCTTGGCCAGTTCTGCGAGGCCTTCACCTATGTCCCTGCAACGGCCATTGATAGAGACGAGCTCAGATTCAACATCAATTGCAAATGAATTGGAACAGATCATTGATGCGTCGCCATTACTTTCATTCCACCGCGACATTGTCACAATCCAGTCGATTACCGGGGACGAGGCCAATGTTGGGGAGTTCATAATCCAGTTCCTTCAAGAAAGGAACTTTTATGTGGAGAAGCAGGTTGTTCCGGCGCCGGCGCCTGTTGATGCCGCTGAATTAGGAGCAGGGGAACAGTCAGCAGACAAGGGGTCGCCAAGTGACGACGCCGAATCGGATGAGAATGTTAACGACAACGCCTCATCGAAGGAGCGGTTTAATATCTACGCTTACCCGGCTTCGAGCCCCCCGCCCGAAATCCTCCTTACCAGCCATATTGATACGGTGCCGCCGTTTATCCCTTACTCCCTCAGCGCGCCGACCCGCCGCGATAATGACGGCGACGGCAACTCCGAATCTCATTTAGACCGGGATAAGATTTTAATTTCCGGCCGTGGCTCAGTCGATGCGAAAGCCAGCGTGGCAGCGCAAATCTTCGCGGTCCTCGAACACCTGCGAGTTCATCCCGAGACGCGTCTCGGCCTGCTTTTTGTCGTGGGAGAAGAAACAGGTGGGGATGGAATGAAATGGTTTTCCAACTCATCACTCAACGCCTCGCCACCGACGTATCACACGGTCATCTTTGGAGAACCGACCGAACTGGCTCTCGTGTCAGGGCATAAGGGGATGCTTTCCTTCAAAATCATCGCGAACGGCAAAGCAGCGCATTCGGGATATCCGTGGCTGGGTCATAGCGCGGTGTCGGCCCTGCTGCCTGCGGCCTCTCGAGTCGATCAACTGGGCGATATCCCCGTTGAGGAGGGCGGCTTGCCTTCGAGCGAGAAGTTTGGAAAAACGACGCTGAATATCGGCCGCCTCAGCGGCGGTGTTGCTTTCAATATCGTCCCCGCCTCGGCATATGCCGATGTAGCCGTGCGCCTTGCCGCAGGGACTGTGAAGGAGGCCAAAAATATCATCCGAACGGCCGTTCGGGATGCCGCGGCGAAAAACGGGGAAGAAAGGAACGTGATCGTCGAGTTCCCCGCCGGGGCGAACGCTTATCCGCCGCAAGAAATCGATGCCGACATCAATGGCTTTACCGTCACGACTATGAACTACGGCACTGACGTGCCGAACCTGCGCATTCCCGAGGGAGGTGCCGGCAACGGTAGCAGCAGAGTGAAGCGCTATCTCTACGGACCGGGAAGCATCTTTGTTGCACACGGGGATCATGAGGGGCTTCGGGTTCGGGAGCTCGAAGAGGCGGTCAAGGGATATCGGAAGCTAATTGAGGCTTCGCTGGAAGGGAGGGGAGGGGTACAAGAATGAATTGATCCTCTGCTTCACTTCCGAATATGGTAGGAAGAGGGAAAAGACATCGAGGAGATATTGAAAAGAAAAACAAGGAGTGATTGTCCTTCCCTTCTCACCCACATAGTTGGGTAACAGAGAATCCCTGTATGTGTCCACTTGCGAACGACGACATGCACATTTAGATGACTGGCTTCTAGTGATACATCGTAGTAGGATGGTTCTACATGGTGAAAGAAAAAAAGAAGCACCATCCTATAGTTGATCCATTGATATATAGCAGACATCAAAGAGGCGAACCGGTTATTATAATAATGTAGTAATAGCAGAATACCTAATCATTCTTGACTTGAGGTCCGCCATTTTCGTGTCATCTTGAACCCCTTCCAGTACCTAATAGTACTAGTATACATAATCCTCCGCCCAGACGGATAGATGCAGGTATTTTCGCCAGGGATGTTATATATATGATGCAGTAGTGTATGCGGCCACCCATAAGAGATGTTAATTACAACTTCACGAGGCCAGGAAAGAAAGAAATAGTGGGAAATTGAAGGAATCAAATATAGCATCAAGAGAATACCGGGAAGATTTTTTTGTGTGTGTGTGAAGCAAAAAAAAAAAAATTGATTGACTGGTGTCGCTGTATTGGTCTCCCTACCTGGATGATATATCCGTATCAGGCCTTCGGGTGCAGCTACATGCTGCAAATCCTCACCAACATTTATATCAAGACATCAGCCACTTTATTATTTCGCCAAAAAGGAAAGGTAAAGAAAAGAGGCGAAGAAAATATTCGCAGACCAAAGAAAAAACGTACCTAGCATGCAATACAATTTCGCCGTTCTTCAACAAGCTCGGAAATCCCAAATGACCATCCCAAGACCCAAAACTCCATTGCGATGGATTGCTCTTTTTCATTCGCCCTATCCGCGTCGCATCTTCGCAAAGTCTGAGAAGGTGTTTGTTTCGATCAAGTTCCAACCCATCCAGCGCGAACGCCTCGAGAGACCGGTAGAGAGATTCCGACACGGCAGTGACTGTTTGCTTTGCTTTGGGTTTTTGTTTTGGTTTGTGTTTTTTGGTTTTGGTTTTGTTCATTCATTTTTATTACTCTCATCATATAAAAGGCTTCTTGTTTTTTTCTTTTTTACTTTTACTTTTTTTTTTTTTTGTGTGTGGTGCTTTGGGTTGGGATGCTATGGAAAGAGGAGAAGAGAAGGAGCAAGAAGGCATGTATATATGTATGTATGTATGTATGTATGTATGTATGCATGTAGGTGATACAGATCTTGTAAATGCACGATCATGATCATGTGTGTGAAGAGAGAGAGTATATGTATGTAGCTATCATAGCATAGACAGAGTTATGGATGGATGGCAGCTTACCATTGGAATTATTACCTCCCTCTATGAGCTCATTCACGAGGACCATCCCGATTCTTCGACGCACAAACATTTGCAGAGGCAAGCCATCGACCGTGGGGGTGCTACGACTGGTAGTGCTAGTATCGTCATCGCCGTTATTGTCATTGTCGTGAGGAAAGAAATTATACGCATGTTGCTGGATAAAGGCGCACAGGGCAGAGATGTCATGTTTCATTTCGCTATCCGAAGCCGGCAGCTCCTCCAGGGTTGGAAGACCCGCCACAATTGAGGAGCGCACAGTGCTACTACCGTCATAATGATGATGATGATGATGATGATGAGTTCGATTCCGCTGTGCATGTCCTCGCGTTGACGTATGACTGGCGGCGCTGTCGGGACGGAAGGATCTAGTAGTAGTAGGAGTAGTAGTATGTCGTCGAACGGTTCGTGAAGCCGGACGGGCCTCGGATGGGCGAGTGGAATGATACGTGGTAGCATTCGATGTGGACTGTGGTCGTCGCCGTGACTGCAGTTCATGACTTTGAGTTGGATCTCTTGCTTGTGTCGAGCTGCCACACCCCATCATTCAGGTTGCATACCATGCACTAATAGGTGATAAATAAATAAGAAGGGTAATAATAAAAGATCTGTAAGGGAGGGTAAATGTATCTGATTAGTAGTAGTAGTATATAGGGGGATTGTGCAGTCCCATTAATTGCCCGATTAGGTAGAATCCTCTGTCCTTTTGTGATAAATGATATATACAGGGAGGGTGATAGATATATCTATGTATAGATTTGAGAATGAAGTTCGTATTCGCGTTTCAATGGATTAGCTTCTCTTCTCAATTCAGGTGTACAGGTAGGTACGGGTCCAGGTAACTTATATATTATGATTGATATATATGATCCCGTCCGATATGCAGCCGCATGGCCGCTTACAGACAGGTGCACAAGTCATGCAGGCATGGATGGAACCGATAAGGATGAATAATCAAAGATAATCTCTAGATGACTATGATATGATATCATCAGATGGTGTTATCTGATAAACTTCCACCTCTTCCCTCTTCCGTTGTTACTTACTGTATCCGGAAAGGGGAAATTGTTCCGAGTTCCCCAAAAAACGTAAGTTGAGTTGCTTAGTAATGTACATGTACCTAATCAGATCATCCATAATGATAGAATAGTTTATTAGCTTAAAGGACAACTGCCAACATTATTATTTGTTATTGCTACTATCGTGTACCGAATCACTAGTAATTAATGTATGTTCTTCATATCTCTCATATTGATACCAATTGCATCCAATACATTTTCATTATCATAAGTACTCACTGTGGTACTGTTCAGATGTACATTATTCCTGCGACGTGGCCTTATTTGACTTGCCTTGCTCGGCAAGTTTTGTAGCAACGTTGTTTTTCATAGCTGTCCGTGCTACTGTATAGGACCCTACGGACATCTTCTGGCCCTTATGAATGGAGTGATTATATCAATAATAGGATCTACATCACTGCATCGTCATCATGCTGTTGGGGGTACGTAATCGGGTATAGTAGTAGTACATAATCCGACCAGAAGGAAATACTATGCATACAAGAGATCCATGGGGAAGAACCCAAAACAAGTTCCTCACCGCGGTCTAGAGGCATAGACAGGGAATCATGGCGCCTGAATATACTCATTAAGTCTAAATACACATATAGGGTAAAGAAGAGGATATGAGAGGCCCATCTGTCACCATCCCAAGGACGAAAAACGCCGCCCCCCAACACATCATGATGAACATGATAAAGAGTAAAACAACTAAACGAGGATAAGCAGTAAAAATATGGTATAGGAGTCTCTTCCCGTCTGTCTAGTTGGTGAGGATCTATCTATTCAAAGACGTTCTATTTCAACATGGCATCATCAAGCGTTGAGTGCGTGATGTGTCATGTCTCTTTCATTTTCGTGGTAGCCGGACTACCATGAGGAGTCGTGCGTTTCTCGTAGAGACTTCGCTCAACATATTTAAGGAATTCATCAACGATTCTGCGAGAAAGAGGCGGTCAGTGATGGGCTGGAGGGAAATCTAGGTGCTCTTAACTTACATGACTGGGGCGCTGATCACCAACACGGCCTGCCATTCGTTCCAATCCAGTGGGGTAATCGAAAATAGTTTCTGGAGAAGGGGAATGTAAAGGATGGCGAAGTGGAGCACCATCGAGAGGCTGATCGCATAGATAAGGACGACGTTATTCCAGAGCGGGAAACTGAAAAGAGATTCACTGGACGAGAGGGCGTTCATAGCGTTGAACATTTCAATAACAACTAAGATAGAAAGCGAGACTGTGGAGGCCGATCTTGACATCTCGTTGGTAAACATCTCGCACCCAATTTCTGGGAATTCGGTAGCGCATTTGTGGAAGTGGAACTGAAACCTGGTGTCAATACATATTTGGTTTAAGGCAAATGAATGGATGGATGGATGGATGACATACAAGATGGTGTGCGGAGATTTGAGGTCCCTCTGGATTGAACATGAACCACCAAGCGTAACCGAAAACTGTCGCAATCCCGACATACGAACCAATCATGACGTATCTGAAAAGAAGCCAGCGACTAACAATCGGTTCATTGCGGTTCCTTGGTGGTCGTCTCATCACATCATGATCGGGGGGGTTGAACGACAAAGCGGTTGCCGGCAGGCCATCGGTGACGAGATTGACCCACAGGAGCTGAACAGGAATCAAGGCTTCGGGCATGCCCAAGGCTGCTGTCAAGAAGATGGAGACAACTTCACCGATATTCGAAGAAATCAGGTACCGGATGAACTGTTGCGTATTGTTATAGATGGATCTGCCTTCTTCGATGGCCGTCTCAATCGTGGCGAAATTATCGTCAATAAGAACCATGTCAGCCGCGAGTTTGGCCACGTCCGTTCCAGTACCCATAGCGATACCAATATCTGCCTTCTTCAAAGCTGGCGCATCGTTGACTCCGTCACCGGTCATGGCAACCACATGGCCTTGTGATTGAAGGAGGTCGACCAGTGTCGACTTATGGGTAGGTTCGGTCCGAGAGAACAAAGACACGGTAGTAACTGCTTTAAGCTTCTCAGCCTCGCTGAGACGATCAAATTCTTTGCCCGTCAAACTCTTGCCCTTCAGGTCCTCATTCCGACCGAAGAGGCCAATCTCCCGACAGATAGCCTCCGCGGTGTGGCGGTTGTCTCCCGTAATCACGATGACACGAATGCCGGCTGCTTGGCATTTCTGAACAGCATGAGCGGCCTCTGGGCGGGGAGGGTCGAGCATTGCAAGGAGAGCAATTAAAGTCATGTCTTGTTCAAGTTGTACGTACTCCTCTGGCCTAACCGCAGTCCGCAATAAGGGATTTGTAGAGATGTCAGTGACACTGGCAACCGCGATTAGACGAAGGCCCCTGTCTCCATATTCGGCAACCTGTTTGGTGATCAAATCGATATGCGCTCGAGTAAGAGGAACGCGCGATCCGTTCGCGCCCAGCAAAGTATGGGAGCAGCGCTCGAGGATCGATTCCGGCGCTCCCTTGACGAGAAGTTTTGCTTGCTTTCCCTCCCCAACCAGGACCGACATACTCTTACGGCCACGCGAAAACTCATAGGTCGCTTTAAGCGGCAACCGGCTCTCATAATAACTACTAGCCGCGTGAGGCCTCACAGCTGCCTGCCTTCTCAACTCCCGATTGAAGGCAACGTGATCCGTACCGATCTTTTCAACCAGCACCCGCAAAGCACCCTCTGTAGGCTCGCCAATGCAGGAGTAGACTCCAGACTTGGCATCATATGCAAGGGTAGCGCTGTTGCACAGGGCTAGAACTTCAGTCATCTGCCGGATTGTCGGAGAGGCCGCCGCAACATCTTCGAGAACCTTGCTTCCCTGACGAAGCCGCCCCTCAGGAGCGAAAGTCGTGCCTTCGACGTCAATCTCCTCAAGGTGCTTGCCAGAGTTGTCTAGATGAATGATTTTTCCCACACTCATTTGATTAGTTGTCAACGTCCCAGTCTTGTCGGAGCAGACGACGCTGCAGCTACCCAGCGTTTCGACCGATGGTAGAGACCGGACTACCGCATTCTTAGCAGCCATCTTGCGGGTCCCGAGGGCTAGGCAGGTGGTAATTACTACGGCCAGACCCTCGGGAATCGCAGCTACGCCTAAAGACACCGCAATCTTAAGGTAGTAGATCGCGCCTTTTGCCCAGCCGCCATGGCTCGGATCGTTGAAGTGCTCAATGTTGATCAGCCACACTAGGACGCAGATAGCCATGATCACTTTCGCCAACAGGTCTCCAAAATCATTGAGCTTCTGCTTCAGCGGGGTCGGTTCCGAAATCTGAGTGGTGATGCTTTCGTGAATGTCTCCAATAGCGGTGGCCACCCCCGTGAAGACGACGATCGCTGTAGCATGGCCGGCCACCACGGTAGTTCCTGAAAACAGCATGTTGGACTGATCCTGCTTGACGGCATGTTTATCTTCTATGGGGTCAGTGTCTTTGGCCACGCTTTCGCTTTCACCCGTTAGAATGGCTTGGTCGACATTGAAACTGTTGCTTTGAATTGATAATAACCTGCAGTCTGCAGGAATACGATCACCCACGTCCACCGCAATGATATCACCGGGGACCAGCTCATCCGCCTTCACTCGCCGCAGCTTGCCATCGCGAACCGCCTTAGCCTCGTTTGCAGAGTACTCCTGGAGCGCTGCAATGGCTCTCTCCGCATTAGTCTCCTGCGATACCCCCACGATGGCATTGAGGATCAAAATGGTTAAAATCTGGCTGGGGAATTAGAAAATTTGACAACTTCTTTAGAGAATTGGGTAGCCGTGTATTTGAGGTATACCAGTAGATGGATATGTCTAGGAAAGGAATAGAATTGGAAGGTTAGCATACCACAGCCGGGTCAACAAATGCAGTCCAGTCATCTTCACCACCGAAGAGGGCAAGGAGAAAGGAAACTGCTGCGGAGCCCAAAAGGATAAGGACTAATTGATCCTGAAACTGCTCCAACACGAGTTTCCACAGGGGGGTTGCAGGATCTTCAGGGATCGCTAGAGGAGGGTACCCGCATCAGCGTGAGTCAAAGGACCAGCAAAGGACCAGCCAGCCAGAAACAGCCGGCTGGCCTGGGTTGCGTTCATGACATCACCTACCATTGAAGCCATATTTCTCCCTTGCTCGGAGCACCTGGTCCTCGGACAGGCCCTTTCGTTCCGAGACATTAAAATGCCGTCGCACCGAATCGGGCGTGTGGAGAAACGGAGATTCCATGTTGGCGCTGGCCAGAGAGTGAGGGGAAGAATGGAGCAGAAAATAGAAGGGACAGAAGCAGGAGGGCAGGAGGCGGCTCTTCACCCACAACGTAGCGCGGACCAAGTCATGAAACAGCAATAAAATCTCGAAGAGTGTGACAAGGGAGGAAAGAGAAAAAAGAAGAATCCAACAAGACAAGAAACTAAAGCACCAGCACAAGGGAGGGAAGCGCTACTTACTATGTATGTAGTCGAGTCGAGAGATGGTAAGAGAGGACAAGTGGTCAAAACCATTAGATCTTAGGTATGGGTATGATAGGATTAAAATTAAAAGGAAAAAAAAAAAAAAAAGGGCTGAAGAGCGCAGGATCTAAGCGGGTTCGGTTCGTCACCACGATATCAACTCTCTCTTGGAAGACAGAATGTCATGCCATGCCAGATCCGACCTAAGTCACGGTTTATTATTAATTGGATTTTTTACTTTATAAATATCGTAATATCGTGATCTATTTATTATAATAATGATGATGATTTGATTCGGAATATGAACTACCATCATCCCATCCATTCCATGTATATTCGAAAACCAGGAGCTGTTGGAAACCAAATCCTCTCCCCTCTTGGCGTGCCAACGATTTATGTATGGATAAATTACTAACTCATTGACATACTCCCTTTTTTCTCTCCAGCGCATCGACACTCCATCTGATTTCGGTTGTCGTTCTGAGCTTTAGAACCATGTATCCACAAGTACTGTCAGTTCATTTTATTCCAGTCTGAAAGGTCCACCTTTTTACTACATGGTTTCTCTTTCGTCTCGTCCTGGACTTCGCATCCATCATCGTTGTCATTTCCATCCCGACAAGTTATCATTCTTTACAAAGACCTGAATGTTCAGCCTTGTCTGCCCTCGGGAGGCTCTAAAGTTCGGTCATTTATTTCCAAACCATCATCAAACATTTCTTACATCAGCAAGGCGGTCAGAGAGAGTCAGATGATCTAATCCTAAGGTTGGAACATAATTTCTGGGCTAGTTGCTAGTTACCAACTGGCTGTCTGAGCTTTTTCTAGGGAGTGGCCGCCGCACGCTGCTGGCCATGCTTAATCCCACGGCCGATCGCCTTTACCTCCACATATGCCCTATACCTTCTGGACCACCCAATAACCCGTCCTGCCTGTTTGAGGACGACAGCAATGCTACCGTCAATGTATCTCAAACGATGCCACTCTCGAAAAGGAAGATCAGCATCGTTATGGCAATCAGTATTATTAATCAATAATTGTATTTCGTGACTTAAAAGAAGCGTCGGTCCCCGCGGCGGATGCTCTGCCGTTCCCTCGTATGGTTGAAAGACAGGAATGCGAGGGCGTAACTCTACTTTGCGGATTATCTACGTGACTTTTATCATACAATCGGAATCTAATCGAGCTAATCCATTTACTTACCTCAGGATACTAAACGCCTTCTGAGCTTTATTTCCATCTATAGATCCTGGGGACAACTCTCGGGTCCCTGGGTTCTTTCCGCTATCCCGGCCAAGACAGTCCTTGCCGACCGTCGGGGTTGAAATCTCTACGTTCACTTATTATATGTAGCTCGATCCCGCGTTACTGATGTCGGTTGGTACTATGATATTACCACACGAGGTTAAATAGGAGGTCCTAGATTATAAGTTATAGCCTAACTGAGCCAGACGGCGGCACGTTTTAGGCTAGCGCAGGTAACCATCTTTCAGCCTATTTGATTAACCAATCGGACGGTAGAAGGCTTTCTGGCAGGCAAGCTGCCAACCTCTTAGTGGGCCTATGCTGCGGCAGTGTCGTCGAGCCTGCTGAATACGTGAAAAGAAACCGTACGTAAAATAATGGAGATGTGTTTGAATTACCTATGTTGAACAATAAGACGGAAAATGCTTTCTGCAATTCCAAACTAGTGGGTGTCGTTATCCTAAAGTTCCATAATATCTTGTATTGTGTTGAAAGTCGGCATCCGCTATATCAACTAGGTACTAATATACTACACTCCTTCTGAAATTAGTGCTCCACGTGCTGATACTTCCGTAAGGGCTTACGGACCAATCAAATTCGACGTCAGGTTCCGCACGTTGTATAGAGTTGCTCCGCCCGCTCCTGTAGGTAGCTAATATCTGTCACTACCCTACCCAATCATCAGGCAGTGTTTCCCTGCGAGGAGTCCCATTGGCCGGGAACGCAGTTCCATTTATGTAGGTGTCATATTTGTGCGTGTGTATTTCGCCTAACATATGTATTATACCCTGCAGGGCTTCTGTCAACCTTGCTAACCTTGGATTTTAAGCTAAAACGTGATATAAAACTTTTAAATTTCCCGTACCACCACACCTACTTTTTCTGGTAGGGATGCGACGAAGGGTCATAATGTACAGAGTATAGACATGAACGATTACTAATGATTCATGGTTTAGAGTATCAACACCTTATCTCGCAGGCAAGCCAAAGCGGGGACCGGGCGTACTACCTACATGTTTTTTTACATAACAGAAAACTATATTACAGTAAATTACAATGTTGATAACAGATTATTATTATTAGATCTATTTTACGCCCGATTCGGATTCCTTTTGGGGCAGTGCACTCTCTAGTTGTAGTTGGGATAAAACCCGGTCCCGTGTGGGAAAAACCTAGATCTCCCTATATGCCCGTGGCACCCGTGCTTCGCATGTCCTTGATGGCCCGGTGTCCAACCCCCCGGTTCCTCCCCCACACTCTAGCGACCCAACAGTCATCTCTTTAGCACACTTGAATTGGGGGAGAACCCTGGTAGATAAGCCATGATGTAGCTGCCTTCAGCCCTCCTGTGTTGAGCACCTTGCGTCACCCAGCATACGGTCCCTCCTGGTTGGAACAGAACATGCTTGGGCGTCTGCCGCATGTACAGCCGTCGCACCCGGGTCTTCTCCGGGGTCCGGCACACTGGAGCTTAGAAGCCCGCTCCGCTGCTTCGCCAGAACGTTCACTGAAAAACAAAATTACTAGTAAGCGTGCACGAACCAGAGCCATCATAGATCGGGGCTGACCGGTAAACGCCAAGGAAACCCATCCACCAATCAAAGGCTTAGCCGCGGAAGGTCTTCCAAACCCTGCGTGCTATGGATGGTCCTTGTTGACAAGCGTAAATAACTGCTTCTGAGCTTCATGGCTTCCAATGGGGAATTCCTATCCTTCTTGTCCCCGGCCGACATGTCTAGTCGATGCTTCTTCTCCGGGTGACAACTCCTAAATGTTGCTATACATGATCAGGGGAGCCAGGGGAATAGGAAACCACCACGTGTCCAACGACTATAGGTGTCCAAAACAATTGACGCAATCAAGACGTATGATAAATTTGCGGACACTTGCCGAAATCAATAAGCAATGTAAATTCAACGTACTCCTTAAGCACAGACCCCTCCAATCTTCTCTATAGGCTTTCCATTGTAATTTTTCTGGGTGACTTCTACCAATTTTCTTATGTAATTACAGGGCTGTTACTTTAGTGAGAACACAGCTGGGAAGGCCAAGAAGATGAAATCACTTGATATCAAATCTGGCTTCAATTTTCCAATGTCATCACCCTAGACGAACAAATGCAATAAGCAAAAGATCCTCCATTCTAAAATCTCCTTCATCGCGCCCGATAAGCAGAACATGACGTAAAATAACGATTCACCTGTTTAGTAAATGGTGTGCGAGGAATAGCCACGGATGAATATGGTTATAAGTGATGATAAATAATTGGAGCCCTCTTTTCAATCTCCATGACACCTAAAAGACTTGTTAGCAGCTTACCTCCTTATTGATAATATAACCACCTATTCCATGCACTAAACCCCCCGAAATTGTCCTCTTTTAATCCTTCCGAATCCCATCATTCATTCATTCAGCGCTTTAGAAAGGGAAATCATTTTGGTCCTTTCCATTGAGGAATCAATCGCCATGGATTTAAGGATACTGCATCGGACGAAGCCAGGTAGAATACCCATATGCGCTGCAATATTCTCGCTAACCGATTACAAAGTGAAGGACAACGCAGGTGTTGATAATAACTACATGTTGTTGGGTCATATCTCACTGGATGTCATATCTATTCTTTGGGACCCGTACACTGATTTTTGCGGTTGATTTTATTCATGGCGTCAGTGGTCATTGCAAAGGCTTTACATCCATATACCTTAAGATGGGCGTAGTGTAGCCTCCAATGTTCTACACTATCCCTATAGGCGTATGCGTGTAAAAAAATTCATAGGAGACGTCTAATTGTACGTATATTTTAGCGTTCGATTATTGAGATAGACCACTGTATAGGACTTCTAGCCATGGATTGTCCGGCCGATAGTGATTGCCCAAATTTTATCTTTAGTCACACCCCTTGAACGTTCAGCACCCTCTCTTTGAGCTCCAGTATAGGGTGCTGAAAGCTCAAGCCTCATAAATTGTTTTTCGATATAGGATTTTACTTCAAGCTTCTAGGAGCGTTAAATTAAATAATGGCACCGGCTGTGATAATCTATGGGCTCTAATCTTGCTTTGTGTCCTTGTCTTTTGACCACCGTTTGACTCTTCCATTAGCGTAGTATTGTTCTTGAGAGCCATGCCGACAAAAAAATTTTTTTCGAAGTCAGGGTCTGGACTTCCATCCTTTCGGGGAGCTTTTCGGAAACAAGTTAAAACATTCTTTTCGTCTTATGATGTCGGACCCGCGCATGCACAGCAGACGGTTGAAGTCTGGTCCCCAACATGCTTCTTCCAGGTCTATGCACTAATTCCAGAGGGGAGTCAGCCAACGATTGCAATGATTCGGTTGTAACTGATGCGGATATTATTACTTAGGCACTACGTTGACTCTTGTTGATCCCGCGTCGTCGTGATATCAGCTTACTCTTCAAAAGAAACTTCGTAAGTCAGGTCTCGCAGGTTCCAAGATCAGTTGATTCCTGCCCCGTATGCAAGACCACTTGAGTCTTAGAATCTGAGTGTTGTTGTTTTCCTTCGTGGTGCTCATTTTTGCAGTGTGGGTGTTATGGCACGTAATAAATAAATTTGGGAAAAAACAACAATAATAATAATGAAAGGGGATCGGGCTTTTGTATTATAATATGGTGCAGAGCCAATCATAGCGTATCGAACTCTTAATTGTTAGGAAATTCTGATGAAAATGTTAGAGAATCTATCATGTCGTCTGTTCTGGTGCCGGACAACATAAAATCGAAAAAGGTATCAAATCATCATCAAAAAGTTTCCGACTGTAATACTATTGTTAATACAATGCGAATACATGTAAAGTACACGTAAATTACCACATATGATACGACTTCGTAAAGACATAACTTAAAACTATGCGGATACGCGATAGGTTATATCATCCGGTTTCTCCTTCCCTCCTCGCCCTTCTGCATGCATTTCTTGTCATCAGATTACATGTATCATATCATAGTCATGCAACCAATTTGTTTTAATTTCCCCGCGGATCTCGGCTCATTTATTCGCTTAGAATTTACCTCGCGAAACTATCATACCTATCTAATATGATAGATATATATGCATGGAATGTAAGCCAAGAAATATTAGAAAAAAGTGACTCTTGGCACTCTTCGTGGGGCTTCACGCTAACCTTGCTAGCCCTTTTCCGTATGTAACAGCGTCTGTCTTCATCCTTTGCATGTTTTGAGGTGGCGATATTACCGGTTTTTTCCTAGGAGTAATATGTGTGTAGTTGTTTTTGTTGCATTATTTTACGTCTTTAAGCGGCTGAAAGGCTGCATAGGATGGTATTATTAGTAATGTACATAAGACACTATTTAGCGCCGGAGGTAAATACCTCCCAGAGATCACCTAGGTGCTCTGTGGCCTGTGTCGCGGTAAAACAGATGAGAAAAAGGGGAAAAAAAAAAGAGACGCAAAGACAATCTAAATGTGCAAACAACCCGGCGTATGCTGGCTTTCGCGCCTCGTGGGCTCCCGAGAAACCGGCGCTGTCTTGGGACATGATGGTCTGCTGCATGCTCGCCGTCGGAGTTCACACACTTGATACAGAATTCGGACCTGAGTCACTATAAAGCCTGCACCTTAACGTGTCCTTACATCCTTGTGTTCTATGAATTCCCCAGCACTTTTTGACTGAGGCGGTCTCACACCCTCAGAGGTAGGATATTCTACCCTCAGGTGGGCCCCCATAACTTCTACAGCCTCAGGGGTATCCTTCAAGCTCCCAGCCTGAAAATCCAAAGGAATAGATGTCACGGATACCTCCTGCTTTCTGACCCAGCGTATAGTCTCCAGGGCTACACCGAGGGCTAGCCGAAAGCTTCGGCTACTTCTGGGAAGGCGTCTCCTTCGATCGAGGCATCTCTGGCGTATAAGTTATTCTTCCTATTCAACATTGTCATTCTCATTGGGAGGTCGTGCACTTTAACTATCATCACCCTTAACTCGTCCGTTCCCAAGGGCTTGGGAAATTTTCTCCTTGTCGGACAACAAATCTTCCGCTGCGGTCCCGGCCTTCTGTGTAACTGCAATCCCAGTTTAAACGAAGGAGGCCGTCTTAACTTCTTTTCCAAGCGGCAGGATGCCATGGATCGTCTTTACGACGTATAGCGGGTGTACGGACCGAAGGGTCGAGTCTTCTAGCAGCCTTGTGAACACTCTGTTCGATTGGGCCGGCTTCCTACTTGGCGTAGGCTAGGCCAGCCCCTTTGGGAGACTCGTAGGCGCCGCTTTCCTAGCCATCTCAGCGTAGCTCTTTAGGGCCTCAGGTTGAGAGGCCCTTTCCTTGGGTCCAAGGCCCATTGGTAGCGGGCTTGCTTGTTTAGCCTGTGTCCGCTCCGATTGTTCCTTATTTGGGGTCGTTTCCTTTCCCTGTATATCGCAGGGAGGATCACTTGTCACTTGCTTGCGAGAGAGGCTATTTCCGAGTCCCATGTGCTTGATGACGCACGCCTTCATGCACTCCATTAGGTCGTGGTCACTCGGGGCACCGCCTTGCCTGTCCTGCATCCATGGCAGAATTCCACCAAAAGAGCCTTTGTCTCTCAGCTCTTGCCTTCATCTGTGTCTTGAAGAGCCGGTTAATGAACTCGGCCTTCCTTTTGTGCTTTTTCTTAGCAGCTCTAGCCGTAGCACGAAAGGCTGCATAGGACGGGTATTATTAGTGACGTATACGTACGTAGGACACTATTGGGCGCTAGAGGTAAATACCCCCCCAGAGATCACCTGGGTGTTGTAGCCTGTGCCCAAAAAGAGCGAAACCCGAAAAGGAAGAGAAAAAAAAACCCCCAAATTGAGACCCGTCATTATTTTTGCCCTTTGTGCAGGAACTTGGCTAGGCAATTCATTCCCCTATGCGTGGTGAGGAACTTCATAACAAAGCTCTCGCTCAGTCGGAAACTCATCTTAGAGCATGTCCAGCTATGACAGGGGGACTTTCTCCCGCCACAATTGTACGTAAGCTCAGCCCCATCATGGCCAAACCGCTCATGGTAATCAGCGAAATCACCATGTGCGAACCTGGCAGCAAGGACTCGCCCCACTGAGCCCTTTGTATGCGCTATTCTTCCAAGGCTTTGACGCCTCTATCTGTCTTCTGGGTAGCCTGTTGCCTCCACCATAGCGCAAACTTTGAGCTAAGCCGCTCCTTCCTCCACCTTCTTGCCTCTCGTGCTAGACTCGTCCTCCTTTGCCAGCAGATCCGCCCAGCATAGATGTATGTTCCCGGGATCCGTACCGCTCGGCCTCCGCCATGGCGCCGGCTGTAGAGCAGCTTTCGGATTTTGTTGGCCGTTAGCTGTGATTAGCCAACCATGCTCTCCCTGGAGTAGATCCTGTCGGGAGGCGGTAGGGGCCAAGCCCAGTGAATCTAAGGTATTGTGCCGGTAGTGGGTTGTACAAAACACCAGAAGTGCGGTCCTTATGGCCCTCCTAACAACCTTATCTAGCGTATCAGTTAAGGTCGCTACTCGCCTTCTATTCTATGAGAAGGAAAATTTTCTGATACACTTGCTTGATTTTCCAATTGAGGGTCAGAGGGAGATATTTATATCCCTGACCTGGCTTTTTACGCTAGTATACATGACTAATGAATATATAAATCTGCAGAGGAATGTTCCACAATTCAACATTGTATTCAACATCTTACATATTGAAGATGTGCTGCCATCTTTGTAGTATCATAATACTATAAACCTTATGTTGGATAAGATTTATGAATGGCAACAATAGAGCCATTAGTAGCTTTTGTGGAGTTGGGGTGCTAAACCGTGGATATATTAAGCTTATATGGATGTGTGACCCAACAGTTTTTCTTGATAGATGCTCTATCCATGGTTCGGATCATCGGTTCCTGATTTGCTTAAATGTCAGTTTTCTGTCGAAGAATACCCCGAGCCACCGAGCGTCACCGGCTTTTGTAGCCCCCAACAGGGATCCGTCAGGTAATCTAATGCCCAGATTATTTGCAACCCTCTTCCGCTTGATGTAGATAAGGTCTGCCTTTTCCCGTCTGGGTCGAGCCTATTCCTGTTATACCAATCCTCACGCTGTAGGAAAGCGACAGTATCATCTGGTACCTGCCCCGTGGCCACGATAGCCCCGTCGTCTGCATACCCTCGCAAGTGCAGGCCCCTATAGTATAACGGGGTCATTAAAAAGCATGTTTAAGATAGGCGATACCGAGGAGCCCTGGGGCAGTGAGCCAGATAGCAGTCGTTCTTCTCCCGTATGCCCATCTAACGTTAAGTCTGCCTTTCGCCCAGTGAGGAAGGACTGCACCTACCTACAGACTTTAGTAGGCCAGCCCTAATCCACCAGCCTCCTTACCATCCTGTTAGGGATGGCCGCATCGAACGCCCCTTTGACCTCGAACATGGCGAGGGACACTGTCTCCTTCTTGTTGTAAACAACATTTTCTACTTTGTCTGCCAGGTTGAGGAGCAGATCTGTGCCAGACCGCCTAGGTGTGGCGCAAATGTAACTGTGAGGGATTACCCCCCGTTCGACCGATTCGCATGCAAGCCTTGCGGCAATTACCCTCTCGAAACCTTTTCTAAGAGCCAGCAGAAGTAAGATTAGCCAGTAAGACCTTAGATTTGACTTGTCCCTTTTTCCGAGCTTTGGGACCGAGCACAGGCTAGCCCTCTTGAATGCTGTAGGGAAGATACTCCATTCTAGCGACATGTTATATATGGCCATGATTGCCTCGCTTAGGTGCGACCACACCAGCTTAATTACTGCGTTTGGGATTGCGTCCGGGCCTGGTGTGGCATTGCCTACCTTGAGAATGGCTTTGCGAACCTCTTTAGGAGTGAAGGGTGGCTAGGCATCTGCTCTTTCTAGAAAGTAGGAGGCCTCCAGATCTTGCGAGTTGTCATGGAGTACATTGGTCTGCATGAGTAGCCGGATCTTCTCCTGTGTATCTGTTAAGGTATTGCCTGTTGCATCCTTCCAAGGGGGGCTGCTGCCGCCCTACCCACTTCGCCGCTTTAAACGCCTTTCTCTGCACACCATGCCACCATTTTGCGCCTGGTATTCCATTGCTAGCTTGGCTGCCTCCCCTGTCCTTTCTAAGCCCGGGCCGCATTATATACATTAATGGTGTCAAGCATTCCGGGTCTCGTCCGTAGTGTGACAATGCAAACGCCTGGGTGTTTTTTGTCCCCTAAGAGCTTCTGGATCATTTTTTAGGCCCTTGCGCACATATGTCATAGTTCAGGGGGCGCAGGGTCCACGTCTCCAGCGGAGGAAATATGTCGTACCTGGGGTAAGTCTGTATTTATCTGTAGGATATGGAAGTCACTTTTCTTTCTTATCACGGGTCCCCGACGATTTATCATTGGATGGGGGATTGGACGGGCTTGCGTGCTTTGGTGCGACTGGCACAGTCTTTCTTAGGGCATGACGAGCTTTCTGTTTTCTTTCTGGAGTCGGGACTTTCACTAGCTCCGCATATGTCATATGTAATCGTCGGTCCGCCTTCTACGGCGCTATCACTTGTAGTCGGCGGAAGCAAGTGTCACGCGGAAGCAGGTTGTCACGGAAGCAAGTTGTCACGCTTCGCAAAAACCAAAATCAAACAACACATCTCCAACCTCCTTCATTGCACT
>JAHQZX020005627.1:0-18704 GCA_019804575.2 Pseudotulostoma volvatum
AAGCAATGATGATTCTATAGTGATAGTTTTGACCTGTTATAGCAAAGAGATATTTACTAATAAACGGGTTTTAATAATTTTATTTTATTTTACGAGGGACCACGAATGTATAGTATTATTACTCTGACTAGTTGGTGAAGACTTTCTAGGGGTCATGTGGTTCAAAAGTGAGCGAAACAGAGATGGACAAGAAGAATTAGATTTAGTTTACGTGGTACCACATTTCTATAGGCATACGAACAGTAGCCGAGTAGGTAGTGATTTAGTTTGATAGTTATGAGCCTGGTTGACTATGATAGATAGGTATGAAGCGCATATTGCGACTAGGTCTAAACTCCACATAATAGTGTGAATGATAATTACAGGCACAATGGGATGGGATCATTATTACATATTAGGTATTAGATCACCGTACTAAAGTATGATATGAGCTAACCGCGTGCCTGTTCCTTCGTATGCAGGTCACCGGGTCACTAGATGATACTACATGTATCATGTATGTATCTATCCTAGTAGTAAGTAAGTAACTACGGTAGGGTACTTGATAGATGCATGCCTATGCATCACATGCCATCAGCCTCTTGCCCAAATAAATATCCGGGGCTGCTTACTGAAATGGCGGGTGACTTTGAAGAATAGCTAGCTACCTTATGTATCATAGATTCGAAGTTTCCAGGAGATGCTTTTCAATGATGGTACAAGTACCTATGGATGGGAGATCATATCATATGTAATATGAGAATAATTTATATCAAGTATCCTCCGGACCACGACAGCTTGATTTCGAAGGTTCGTGTACTTCCATCATATCATAGAACATATGATAGTACCTACTTTAACTTTACAGGATACTTACTGATGCATCGTATCGTAGTTAGGAGTAGTTCTTCAAGTTATATTGCATTACCCCGGTACTTATATATGTATTGGGCCAAGGTACTTTTGCCTGGTGAATTCCCTCGTCCGGTACCCCCCCCATCATAGCTCTCACTCGAATAGATGTTTCAACTTCCAACATATCGATAAGGCTATACAGCGCTAGTACATAACCTTGACATAGTACTTATATGATCTCGCTCGGTGTCAGCCTTTACTATATTTACCACCTGCGGCAAGAACTCATCAATATCGTTGATTAATAAACCCTTCGGTGAGATATCAGGGATCTGTAACTCGCGACAACGGACGGTGTGAGACTGACTGGTCGCGATTCCCTTCCCCGAGAGGTAGAATAGTATCGATCTGTCCTACGAGTACTTTTGAAAGCCCATCCCCAAAATGCAATATACTCCTTTCGCCTCGGATCTTGAGTTGCCATTCTATACCTCCCTTGCTTCTCTCAAAATCAACAATGATAAGCTAGATGATTCTGCTCGCAAGCTACTAGGTCTATATGAAATACGCTCAACAGATAGCCCTGATGTCTCATGTCGGATGCAGATTCACGGAAATGCCCTTACCAGTAATGAGTAAGTACTAGATACTGTTGCTTACTTTGCATATTAATTCTCGGTTCTATTTCACTTACAACAGGAACCATCTATTTTAGGGTCCCGACCGGCTACTACAGAGGTGAGGGGTTGATCAAAAACGTCAATACAATTGAGGAGTACCGGAATACGGATAAGACGTCAATGATACAGCAAGCTGGGAGGACAGTGAGTATGCCAAGGTTCTTTTGCCTGTGCGTTATCCTCACCATTACTTTCAGGTTTGGGATGCAATCAATGACGGCACGATTTACTCTTGTCCCGCTCTTTTATCATCTTTTGTCGTCCTTTCATTCGCAGATCTCAAGAAGTATAAATTTTACTACTGGTTTGGGTTTCCTGCGCTTCATTCCAACCCCCTTTGGGCTCCCATAATAGAAGGGACTGCGGTGGCTACTCCCGGATATGCGGATAACACCAAGGCTATCCCAGGTTCGAAACAATTGACTGGGTCGGAAAGTTCAACATTAGCTGATGCTGTTCAAACATGGAAATATGGCGTTGATGCTTGTCAACATGGTTTCTTTCTAGCTCGAAAAAATTGGAACCAGCCCAGCGCTTTAGATTCAAATGTTGAACGGATAAGTCTCGATGAGCCTACTGCGCGGCGGAACATTTCAGGCACATCAAATGATGTTGGCTTTTCTTGGAGCATATCAGCTCTTTCAACCTACGAGAAAGGCTTCTTCCGGGGAGCAAAACCAGAGGATTGTTACGTCTGCTTTGCAGATCCTTCCAACTATCCCAATGCCCCAGGCTGGATGCTGAGAAATTTACTCGTCCTCGTTAGGCAGCGATGGGACCTCGATAAAGTCCAAATTTTAAGTTATCGTGACTCTAACGCAAAACGCGACCAGGGTCGAAGTGTAGTGATTCACCTCAAGTTAGATGCTTCCCAGATATCTTCCGATGAGGATGGCATTTCGTCTGGGCAAATGCCAAAAGTGACCGGTTGGGAGCGTAGTCCAGCCGGAAAATTGGTGGGACGAGCAGTAGACTTGACAGCGTATATGGACCCTCATAGGTAAGATTGCACAATTAAAACACTCTAATGACACGGAATCTTGTATTTAACCCCACTGGCAGGTTGGCCGACCAGGCAGTTGATCTCAATTTAAAGCTTATAAAGTGGAGGATCAGCCCTAATCTTAACCTCGATAAAGTTAAAGGAACTAGATGTCTTCTACTAGGAGCTGGAACTTTAGGAAGCTATGTTGCTCGAAATTTAATGGTAGGTAGCAAGACCCTGAGCTCCTAGTTGTCAGCATGAAGTTAATCTGGACGTTACCGCAGGGCTGGGGTGTACAGCATATCACGTTTGTGGATAATGGATCTGTCTCATTTTCCAATCCTGTCAGACAGCCGCTATATAATTTCAAAGACTGCTTAGAGGGTGGTGTGAAGAAAGCTCTCCGTGCTTCAGAGGCATTAAATGAAATTTATCCGGGAGTTCATTCCACAGGACATGTCCTCTCCGTTCCAATGGTTGGCCATCCTATACATGATGTCGGTAAAGTTCGAGCAGATTTCGCAACACTTGAGAACTTGTTTGACCAGCATGATGCTGTATTCCTTCTTATGGACAGTCGAGAGTCCCGGTGGCTACCCACGGTCATGGGGAAAGCAGCGGGTAAAATTGTGATGAATGCGGCACTGGGATTTGATACTTTTGTGGTCATGCGTCACGGTATCAAGGGTGATTCAGATTCGTCGTCAGAACTTGGCTGTTATTTTTGTAATGACGTCGTTGCACCAGCAGACGTGAGTTAAACAGGCATAAAAACCAGCAGAAGGCTAACTGACCCGAATTTCTAGTCTCTCAAGGATCAAACACTTGATCAGCAGTGCACTGTAACACGCCCCGGGGGGGCTGCTATAGCATCAGCACTGTTAGTTGAGCTGTTCGTCTCAATCCTCCAGCATCCTAGAGGCTCAGCCGCCCCCGCTCCAATTTCGCCAAATGATGATCGGGGGGATCATCCACTTGGGATAGTTCCACACCAAATCAGGGGTTTCCTATCTAACTTCTCCAATATCTCTGTGACTGGTAGAAGTTATAATTGTTGCAGTGCATGCTCAGACAAGGTGATTGATGCCTATAGGAAAGACGGCTGGACATTTGTCGAGAAAGCCCTGAATGACAGGGGATATGTGGAGGAGTTAAGCGGTTTGAAAGAGGTTTGAGATCCCGACTCGGAACCTAAGTTCACTATTCGTGCTAATCCAATATAAGGTCCAGCGGGCCGCCGAAGCGACGGCAGCGGAGATTGAATGGGATGAAGGGTCTGACGAACTAGAAGAAATAAATTAAAGCGAATAATGACCATTGTCGTTAAGAGTAGCGTATTCCTGTCGGATGATATGTATATCTTAAGGTTTGTAAGGTTTATCCCGTTTCAAATATATCAGATCTTGAGACAGTTTTCCTCCGTGAAATCGCGATGAAAAATGCCTCTTTCGATTCCTGTCATACGATTAACAAATTCGGCCTGTGGAGCGCAGGGCCTGATATCATACACTACGAGACGATTCTGGCTTCAATCGATGAACTTTCTGAAACAGTATCCTCAGCTGATTTTCAAAGGTTTTATCCTCAGCTCCTTGGTAGAATTTGCAGATAAAGTGACCGCCTGGTTTTAGAACGTTGGAACTAAATTGCAGCGCGGCTCGGCATAGGTCCTGAAACCAGTACTTTAATAAGAGGGAGGCTGGCCAGAAGCCGGTACAAGGGACATAACATACCATACTTCCAGCATGGTCTCTGAAGTTAATGCCGCTTGTGTTCATCATCCTATAATAGGGGTCACTTAGACTTCTGTTCCAAAAACCGGTTGTTTGATCCCAGGGCGCAGACATATCGCTCAAAACCACATCCACGGTACAGTCAGACTCCATATTACCAGACCCGTCCCCGTTAAACGATCCAAGTTCCCCTTCTCGGCCATTATCCTCTCGTTCGTTCTTTGGAAAGTCTTGTTCCAGAGCGGAATTGGATAATCCATTGCTGGGAAAAGGGCGTGGTCGGCCTCTGTTTCGATCGCGGAGGAATTCTTGCACATATGCCTGTATTTCCGGCGAAAGGAAATTACCTTGTACTGTAGATACTCCCTTTGGGGGCTGCGCAGGAATTATATCGATGCCTAAGACCCGGCCATTGGGTTGTGTGCGATCCGCCGCAACCTGTCCAAAGAAATGAGCAACAACGTTCAATACCAAAGCGTCTATTTCAAGACCAACCTGTGACCATGAACCGGGGGCATAACCCTAAGATAATATCCTTAGCTTTTAATGACCTTGAATTAAGCAGGGAACACCATACGAGGTCAACGACTGTGTGCCCAGGGCGAAAGATCCTGTATCTTTCGTCGATCTATCACCAAGTAATTAGTATGTTATAAGTGCTCATTGTCGGTACTCTTGAAGGTGCGGAATCGAACCTCTAGTAATTTGAAAGCAGCTCTGCTTTTTAACCCCCGAACTGTAGCTTCTCTTGTGAACCGATCTCTTGATTGGCGAGCTTGCCATCGTTTCGAGGAGGCTTGACGCTTTAAGATAACTTGGTAAGAGCCACAGAACGATGTGGAGGACCAAACTTGCCGCAATAAAATGCCAGTAGAGGTGAGCTTCATACTGTTGAAAATCCTTTATGAGTAGTATATACAGTAGAGCTACGTAGTTGATACATTCGTTGGTGGACAATTACAAATTTTAAATTGTGCTACTGCTACTACGTCTGTAGTACAGTAGAATACAGTACATGTATGGTATGTACAGTACTTATCTCATATGGTTTAGGTAGTATGTTATAATCTCGCTATACCCAAACTACACTAAGTGGTGGAAAGATAAGAACACTTGGACGGAACTCGTTGCAACCATCTTCATATCAAAGATTCCTGTCATTCCCGCTACAAATATTCGAGGATAGAAGGATAGTTTAATACTGTTTAATACTGTTCCTCTTGAGACATTCTTCCACAAATGCGGCTCGTACACTTTTTCATTTCATTATTGTGTACAACGGGGATTACACTTGCTGCCCAACCGGCCATCGGAAAGCAGAATGGAGCGATTGATTTGGATGATGCTAGATATCGAGAACTTACTTCTTCGTCTCGGGACTACTACCTCGCCGTAATCCTGACAGCTTTGGATTCCCGCTTCCATTGTGCTTTATGTCGTGAATTGGAGCCAGAGTGGGAGCTCATCGCGCATAGCTGGAACAAGGGCTCTAAACCTGATGGAATCAAGGTAGTTTTTGGTACTCTGGACTTCAATAACGGCAAGGAGACATTTCAGTCGGTATGTATTACCAGAAGTCTACCATACCAATACGTAACCTGATAACGGGTGGTTTAAAGTATATGTTGCAAACCGCACCGGTTATCTTCTTGTTTCCACCAACGGTCGGTCCCTTTTCCAAAGGGGACCGGTCACCAGCTAGACTCGAACTTTCCAGGTACGTAATGATGTCGAACATGATATCTGGAGTGATTCGTATAGTAATAACTCATGTGAAAATCAGTCCTTCTGCTGAGAAGCTCTATGCCTGGATAAATCGCCATCTCCCGGAGGGAGATAAACCTCCCCTAGTCCGACCTATCAATTACATTGGCTTGATTTCCGTTATTACAATACTTCTAGGCGCTATCACGGTCGTCACTGTAGCAGCGCCGTATGTTCTCCCAATAATTCAGAACCGAAATCTGTGGGCGGCCGTCAGCCTGATAGCTATCCTTCTTTTCACAAGCGGTCAAATGTTCAATCATATTCGCAAGGTGCCTTATGTTGCCAACAACGGTAGGGGCGGAATTAGCTACTTTGCCGGTGGTTACTCAAATCAATTTGGGCTGGAAACCCAGATCATTGCTGCGATTTGTGAGTTTACTTTAATAGGTTGATCGCTTTGTTCCCTAAGCCGCTTTTGTTGTTAATTCTAACAGTTCTGACGATCAAATAGATGGCCTTTTGTCCTTCGCAATCATTTCGTTGGCATTAAAGGCCCCACGGATAGTGGATACGAAGGCTCAGCAGATCGCGGTAGTTGCATGGGGACTTGTATTACTCGGAGCGTACAGTTTTCTCATGAGTACTTTCAGAATAAAGAACGGAGGTTATCCTTTCTTCCTTCCTCCATTCTGATTGACTTGTGACATCAAACAATGGGGTCATTTCCTTGTATGTCTGTACCTCTAAGTATAGAAAAATGAAGGCATGTCAATGGTAATATCTCAAAGTTTCATCAATCAACCGTGTACTCTAAATTGTTTAAACCACATCCTATCTTTGAATTATCGAAATCAGGCATTGAAGACAACTCTGGTCACGAAAGACTTGGCATCAACGCCCCAATGAAATTGAATGTTTTTGGTATCAAGCCTAAAGTAAGGTATACATCCTGTAATGAGTGAAAGGGGATGAGGAAGACAGGATGAAAAAGGTAACATAAACCAACGCCGAGGACAATTAATACTGGCTATGGGCAAGGTTTTGGCACGGACACACTAAAAAGTCATGGCTGTTTGTGTTATTATTAGGGGTTAGACCCTCCCTACCTAAGGCTACTATCCCAATCCTTTGTTTATAGTTCATATGATACCCTTTTGTTTTCTTCTTCCCTTTCTTCATCGAATCCTTGTATATAGTGCATTCCATAGACTGTTATCATTGAATTTGCCCTTAACATTAGGATTCGATTATGGGGGGGTGTAAACAAAGAATTGGCGTAAGCAGTAGCCACAGCGTAGTCTGAGGCTATATAATAGGGTCTAACCCCTAACATTTTGCATTCGAGACGCAACTTACCAGTATCTAATTAGCCTATCAATATTCAGATTTTTCGGATTTGCAATTTGGGAAATACGCATCTTCTATCTAGGCTTGCCTCCCAACGGCCGTGGATTGGGGAATCTGTCGTTACTTCAAGCGTAGTCTCGTCTCTCCTACGTGGGTTATTGATCCTCGTATAGTAGTTCGCACTAATCTACATATTTCGAGCCTAGTTCACTTGCTCGGGGATGAGATTCTAGATAGGAGATGGGAGTTTCTCCAATGGGAATCCCTCACATAAGACTCTAACAGCCGTGAGAACTTAGATTCTACGTTCTTTGCATTCTTAGGCCAGTCATTTGAGCATTCCATGACTTGAAAAAGATGAAATTCGAATAGCTTTTGTGCATTTCGCTCTTAACACCTGTCTTGATTTTTAATGCCGAGACACGACTGTTGAAGTCTAAGAAAGAAAAGTTAGTACAGCCAGCTATGATACAAAGAAAGGGAACTTGACCAACTTGCGCGCGAGTAGTGCGACAGAGTTAAGAATGTAACCGTGATGAACCCATAATCGGGACAGTTCATCGTTTTTAATGTAGGCCTTTTCATTGTCGTTGGCAACTCCAAAGCCGGCCCGATCGATTTTACACACCTAGTTTCAGAACGCCGGGTATGGAGGGCACTCCATAATGTGCTTCAGGGTGGAGGTAGCCTTCGCCAAATTCTTTCAGATAGTCCTCTAGAAGCGCACAGAGCAAAGAAGGCATTGAACAGGGGGATCCATACTTTCGAAGGCTTTACCGTGAAGAAGCCCTTTTTGCTCTGCAGCAGAGTCATCTATGAGGAAATACTTGAGATTCTACCACCCTCTCCACTACACCAATATCGTATCTTTTACGGGCATTCTATGATAATGCCAGTCTCGAGAAGGTTTGTGAATAAGTGTGCACATGGCATCCAAGAACCATATTCATTTCGAAGAAGGGGGTCTAAAGGTCTACTTAATTTAGTAGTTACTCATTAAATAGAAGGAGTTGATGAGCGGCCGCTGCGTCCCGTTCTCACGCAGGTCTATCCAAAGTAATTGACCAACCAGTTGAGTGTTGGGACCACCAGTCGTCCCTTCGGTAGTAGTGGTAGGAATTGAACCTATATCCTGGATTAAATAATGTAAAACCTCGGCGCCATATATATACAAAGAGGTTGCATACCTGTATGTTGACCTGGAAATGATTCGTCTGTAGCTGGATAAGCCAAGGGGCGTTAGTTTGACTTAAAAGGCGTGTGTAGATAGGCCAAAGGCATTCGCCGATTCAAGCGACGTCGCCAATTGAAAGATCCCCTTTTGTGTCGATATAGCCACCCGAGCCAAAATAAACAACCGCACGAATATGATTTATTGCGCTATACTCGTAATTTAGTTGCGCCTTGAATAGCGAACCTCAGTTAGTTTTCGGTTGTTTGCCGAGCGCCAAGATGGACCAATCAAGAAAACCTGCGAATTTTTTTGGCAAACCAGGAGAAAACAATTGTTAGCGCGGAACGCTAAGCGCCCATTCTATGGTAAAAGTATTTTCTTACTAACTAATTAAAATAACAAAAATTATTTATTTCCCCTGGCTGCCCTCCTTGAGAGTTTTATCAGTGATATGGAAATTATTATAATACCATGTATCCATGCAAAGACGACGTGAAATCATGTGCAAATGAGTCTAAATAGTTAGAACAACTTGAACTTGCATAGTAACTACTCTTGTAGTACGATCAAGATGTTGTAAACACCCTATTATTTTTCGACATATCTACGGAATTTTTCCCCATCATATTATATACTAAGATAATCGATACTCATCACAATAATGAATCCAACTTCTTCCGCTTCTGATACAGGCCTCAATGAGATTCTAACGTCGTCTGCGCATGGAGCAACCTTTCTCGTATTCATCCAGGTCGTCTCCCGTGGCTTGACATTTGTCGCGAATCAAGTAGTGCTGAGACATCTATGCCCCGAGGTTCTAGGAGTCGCAGCACAACTGGAGCTATATTTGATAACAACGCTCTATTTCTCTAGAGAGAGCATCCGAGCCGCTATTCAGAGACAGCCGTCCATCACTACAACAACTACTAGCACAACCACAACCACTGCCAAAAGTACCACCTCAAAAACAGGGGCAGAATCAAGCAATGATGCCACCTACGACCCGAGTCATCGCTCTGCGGCTTCTTCGGCGCAGAATAAATCAGAAACGTCCCCATCGGTCGCCTCTCAGACTGTGATAAACATGGCCTATCTCTCTCTTGGCATTGGATTCCCGTTGGTTGTCTTGTTTGCCTTCGTGTACTTCCACTTTGCAAAAGAGGAGGTTATCCAAACACCCTATTTTCAAGATAGTTTGAGAATAACAGGGTTGGCTTGCCTTCTTGAGTTAATGGCGGAGCCTTTTTTTGCGGTTGTTCAGCACCATATGCTATATAAGACGCGAGCTGTTGTTGAGACTCTCGCGGCGGTAGCAAAAAGCTTCACCATGTGTGCCGCATCTATTTGGGGTGCTTGGGCAGGTCGGGATGTCGGCGTCCTGCCTTTTGCCATTGGTTCTCTAGTATATTCATGTGCTCTTGTATTTTGCTATTTCCTGACCATGGGTTGGCAGTCAAGGGAAAGGACTTTTTCCTTCTTACTCAGTCCTATAAGGCCGAGGTAGGGTTCAAGAAAAACTATTGTATAGGCTCATGAAAATTGACGTTTCTAAGGGGTGGGAGCACCGAATATTGGGTAAACAGATTCTCGAAGAAACTTGTGCGCTTCGGGGCCAGTGCATACTTTCAGTCAATCGCAAAACATCTTCTCACGCAGGGAGACTCCATGATCCTCGTTGCAATGTCCACTCTAGAAGATCAAGGTATTTATATGCTCGTGTCGAATTATGGGGGACTGATCGCCCGAGTTCTCTTTCAACCAATCGAGGAAACCAGCCGCAATTTGTTCGCGAGGCTCGTCAACCGTCAAGAAACCATTGATGAGCATGACAAGACAGGTGTCAATGCTGCAAAAGCCCATTTGGTTGATATGCTGCGGATGTATGGAATTCTTTCTGTCTTAATCTTCTCCTTAGCCCCATCGCTTGTACCGACAGCCCTCCACATCCTAATCGGTTCACGATGGTCCTTGTCGAAGGTCGATAGCCTACTCTCCGTGTACTGCTACTATATCCCGTTCTTGGCTTTCAATGGTATCACAGAGGCTTTTGTGGCCTCTGTAGCAAGTAGCTCGGAAATGCGAAAACAAACGGCCTGGATGGGCACCTTCTCCGCATGTTTCGCCGGCATATCATATTTATTTCTACAACTCGGAGATTTGGGAGCCTATGGTCTTATATTGGCCAATATCATAAACATGACTGTTCGCACGACGTGGAGCTACCTATTCATTAGATCATACCTGCGCCGGCACGGGAGCAACTTGAGCCTCCCTGAAATCGGTCTGAAAGCTGAAACTTATGCGGCTTGCGGCCTTGCGTTATCTATAATGTCCGTTGCCGGGAGACCCGCAACAGAGAAATTACAGGAGGTCGCTAAGAAATTCGGTCTTGGATTTCTGTGTACAGCTCTAATGTGAGTATGCCCTATCTATAAACTCAGGACCCACAGATTTTGACCCGTTCTAGTCTGTACTTGGAAAGAGAGCTTTTGATTAAGCAGTACATGAAGATCCGCGGAATGAAATTCGATAATCACCGGACAAGCAAAAGCAAGCAAGCCTAATATCATGTCATGATCACTTAATCATCAAATGTTATCTTTGTCGCTGATTTAACGCTATCGGCATCTTTAAAGAAGGCACCATATGCATCATGTTGCTTCCTCTTGACTGTAGCCCCGAATTTCAGCAACGCTTCAGGGACTTCCTGCTTTGCGGCCCTTAAGACATTAATCAACCTATAGAAGACTTAGAAAATCTGAGAACTATTTGGAAAACTCGATCTACTCACGCCCCTGATTGAGCCTTGTCATTCTCTGTGAACAAGGTAATAGCATGTCCATTAGCTCCCGCACGTCCCGTTCTGGTTTGCCTCATTCTTAGTTATTCATTCATTACAAAATATTCTTCGTTCAACATACCGTCCAATCCGATGTACGTAGTCCTCAACCGTCAGCGGGAAAGTAACATTAAGCACCATTTTCACATCCGGGATATCAAGGCCACGGGCTGCAACATCGGTCGCAACAAGAAAAGATACGGAGCCGGCCTTGAACGCCTCCAGGCTCTTAGTCCTGTCCTTCTGGCTGAGATCACCATGGATTCCAGCAACCTGGTACCCGTTTGATCTCAAAAGTCGTTCAATTCGGACAGCCTCTTTCTTGTAGAGACAGAAAACCAGGATCTTATCGCGCCTACCCATACCACGATGAGATTTTGCCAGAATTTGTAGCAGCCTTGACTCTTTATCTCTCGGATTAAGGACCTCGACAACTTGCTTGATTTTCATATTCGCTCGTGGATCAGCAGATGGATCACCACCGACTGTAATAGTTACGGGAGAAGTGGTGAACATCGATGCGAGGTCCCTGACATGGGGCGGCCATGTCGCGGTGAACATAACCGTTTGGCGCCCAGATACAGGCATTCGGCCAACAATATCTTTGATATCCTGTTCGAAACCGCTGTCCAGCATACGATCCGCTTCGTCTAGAACAAGGTATTTCACATGTCCCAGGTCTACCGAACCCTCTTCCTGTAGGTCCTTCAAACGGCCGGGCGTTGCGACAACGATAGCAGCAGTCTTCAAGCTTTCCCGTTGCTCGTCTTTCTTCACACCGCCATATACGCAGGTGGCTTTGATGCCAATGGTAGTTGCGAATGTCATGATCTGGTCATACGTTTGCATGGCCAGCTCTCTTGTTGGAGCGATAATCATCGCCTTCGGCCGGGGGGCTCTTATGCTTGCATGCTTCCAGCTGGTAATCTTTTTGAGACATGGCAAAGCAAAAGCAAGAGTCTTCCCGCTTCCAGTTTCCGCGATGCCGATGACGTCCCGGCCAGCGAAGAGCTGTGGCCATGCTGTAGCTTGAATAGGCGTCGGGGAGGAGAAAGCCTTCAGCGGATCGTATAGGGCGTTGTTACTCGGTGGGAGATGCTCGAAGGAGATGAGAGGGCGCAAAAAGGGCTCCCCAAAGGAAGAGGGATCCGTGATATTTATGGAATTCGATTCGAGAAATCGATCGATCTCTGACTGAGGAATTTTGCTCAGCATTGGCGATTGAGCATAGTCGACCGTATCGCTCCCTATCGCTTGGACATGATCCTCGTTTGTGGAAACCTTGTGATTATCTGAGTTGGTGTGGGTTTTTCGACGCTTCTTTTTAGGAGGCGCTTTAGAAATTACATCCCCTTGTGTTAGTCGTTGTGCCATTGAAATTCCAAATTGTTCAATCGCGATTTTCCTTTTTTCCAGAGAATGGTGCAAATTTTGTAATCTTTTTTCTGGTTGTCAACCTCGATAAGAAGCAACCAAAAAAAAGTGAGCTTGGAGGATACCAAGTTAGTCAGCCGTTCCACGTGACCTACAGTAGTGGATAAACGAGAACTCGAAAAAGGGCATTTTACTGAAAGAGATATAAAAATAGGGGGAGGTTCAGCACAGAGAAAGGAAATCATCTAGGGTCACTGTTACAGATCCTACCCTCCTCGAGTTGCGCTTGCAGGATACAGTGAAGGTGTTCTAGGTAGTTTAAATGTCAGCCCATTAGAGTACTGATGATCCTCGTCCATTTCTTCTTAGTCTTGATTCTGCTGGTATCTCAGGGAACTCTCATCAGATCAGATTCGTTTTGAATTCGCGAATAATAACGCTGTCCTGGCATGTGTGTGAGAGGATCCATTGCATTTCACCACCTCCCTTCCCACTCTGTTTCCCATCAGTTTTGGAGGCCACCCGAATGGCCGGCCTATCAAAGTTTCTGTCCAGGCCTTTTCTAAATGGTCTCCAACTCACCATAGTCGAAGGTAATTATTTTTCTTTTGCATCTTCTACCTAGCCTTGCCTTAAACTATAAAATGGACATAAAGCTGATAAACTTGTTAGGTTTGCAGCTCATCATATTTCTCCATATTTAATGTACGATGTGCTGCGATTGCAAAAATCTTCTCCAGGTCAGGCCTTACTGGTTAAGCGGCGGAAATCAAATCGAATTCAACATCAGTTGGCTGCTTTAACTCCTGAACCCATTTAATCCGCCATTGCATCCATCTCCCCGTATCGGTTTGTAAATGATCCTGTTTTGGAACTCTGTTAAGACATCTGCGTGCTACCGGTTCTTACGAGTCCCATTCGTTTGGGAATAAGCTGTTTCGACGTGTAGAATACATGGTGTTCTGGCTCGAGAGGGAATGACCTATATCTGGTTAATTCTGAATCCATCTAACCTCTAGAATCCCTTGGTGTTAAGTCTTGCTGGAATTTCCATCAGTAGTGATTCCTTTTCTTCGGCTACTGATACTGCTGCCACTGCTCAAAGAGCTGCAACTGCATCCAACCCTGCTGCAGTAGCGGGGGTTTTTTTTTCACTGTGTTTATAACGCCTTTTTTCAAAATCAGCTCCGATCAAATTCAAGAGAGCTTGGCAATCTTGGTAATGTTTCTGCCCACTATGGTGCTGTGGAAACAAATGGTCGTAGAATGTTGGATATTCTCAGTCTTATCTAGTTTCGTGGCAACTTCACCTTTGACCCATTTTGAGACCGTGTTTCTTCAATCTTAATTTTAAACAGTGTCTCATCACTTCCATAAAATCGATCATCGTAAACTCTATTGACGAGTATTGATGGGCTCTGGTATCACAAGATAAGCCAAATTTATCTTATAGATGGCTAGGGACCATAGCATTAGCCGCTCGCAGCTATATCGCGCTACAACGGTATTTGTCACTCAACTAATGAGGCTTATGCATATGAAAACCAGCACCTGCTCTTGAACAACCGACAAAGGGTTCTTGTAGAACATATCAGCCATCAAGGGCGGGCTGGTGAATGGGTAACCTGCACTAATGGCGGATTTGTGTTATCTATTGCACAAAGACCGGCAGCTCCAAGACTCCTGACTTGATTGATGATTTCGATTTCGCCTCGTTAGGGAGGGGCTAGACCAACGATCACCTCGGCTTTCAGTAGCTACCTTAAGGAGTTTCACAGCCTAGGCTCCTTTATCAATTCCCGGGCCGCCTAGCCTTTACCCTTGATCCGCTCTTGTTATCTTTTCTTGGTTTTTTTGTTTAAGCTTAGCTCCAGCCTGCATCTGTAGCGCCTTTGAAGGATCCCGCGTTCTACAGCGATGTGCCCAAATAGCTGCATGAAATAGACAACTTGAATCGAATGACGTGTGCGACAACGGCATAATCGCAAAACCTGCAGCTACCATGACAGTGCTGCGGATGCAGAACCGACAATTACCATGGTGAGAGACGCTACAGAACGAGATGATACTGTGGAGAAACAGATGACTACAGTGCGCGACATGAATCTTTGATATTGATAATTAACCCTAGGTCTAAACCTGACGAGCCCAGATTGATGACACTCGAGCAATTTGAGGGGTATTGCAAGACGAACCCTAGAGAGCCCTCTGCCCACGTCAATACGCGGATAGAGGAAGTATGATAGAGAGGGAGAAAGACAGTACAAATGAAGAAGCCGCAGCACTTCGAGAACGGATTAAGGGTAAAGACAAAGCGATCCGAGAATTAATAGAGGAGCCCAGACCATCACAAAGAGAAGGCTCGTCATAGCCGTGACTGGCGAGCTTTATGGGTTAATAAACATGGCAGTCATCTCCTTTGTGCTACACCGTAGCTTCCGGAATTCACCTTGGCACAAACAGCGCACACAACTTCTATTCTCACTTAATCTCCCTACAAGCTTAATGGGACATGCACATACAAGTACATGTGCGGTGCTTCAGCACTCTTCAACATACTCTGTCTACCTCAAGCATCCTGCCTGCTAAGTACTTGTACATTACTCTACTTAGACCTCCTCAACGATAAATTCTTTAATAATTAATTCTCCGAACCAGACAAAAAGCTCCTATAAATAATGACTCCAAGTCGAAAATGTGGCAACAAGTCTACGGTCACTAATGATCCCATATTTCGAAGAAGCCCAAGAGAATTACTTGGATTCCGGAGATTGAGTCATGGGCCCTCATGGGCATCTGGACCAGGGCGGTCCCAATCCGCATCCCTAGCTGCCAGTCGAACACCGCTATTAGCATCACGGCCAGGATCCGTAGCGCCATCTCAGCCTGGATCCCAGGTAGCAAGTCGAGCTACTTTAGCGGCTCCGAGGCCGCCGACCTGCCCGCCAGTACCACGTCCTACGGCTTACCCCTGTCATTGAACATGGCCTTAACGACTCATTTATGGAAGCGTTGACGAGAATGGATTATGACGCGCAGATGGATAATATTCCAATGGCAGAGTCGATCGGGGCATCAGCAGGGGACAATAGAGCTCACAATCCTGAAGAAAATTTACCTGAAAACCCTCCCAGACGGCATAAATCGAGCACCGAAGACGAGGATGAAGATACCGGGCCTCGTCTACGCGACATGACAGGAACGCCGGACATGGACCCAGAAATGGAATATATCTCTTATGATGTTACTTGGCATTGTAAGCTCGGAAACCGGGTCCTGGTATCTGATACTGAAAGGGGGGTGAACCAGAAAATGAAAAAATTCTTCTCCCAGAAGCTGAAGGAGAAGCGAGATCGCCGTCTACAGGGTAAATATTGAAGGACCGGGTGACAATGCTTAGCTCCTGTACGGTCACCGTTCACACACATGGACGAGCCCGAGACGTCCCCTACACAATTGAGGAAGAGCCAAATGCAGTGGGGCTTCCCGGCGCCGAGTGGGACCGAGTGGATGCTCAATTGGAGGAGTGGGGGGAGAAATTTCCCGACAAAGAGCTCCGCTTGACTATCCTTTGGGCATATAATGAAAGCAATAAAGCCCAGGAGGCCCACGAAACTAGAACCAACAGCACCCGGCCCAACGAATCAAATGGCATCGGGGGTTCAGCAAAGGCGAACATGCTGAGGGATTTATAGGGCCAGCTCGTGGCGGAGGGGAGAATGAGGCAGCCGATATCCGGCAGCGGATTCATGCTTTATGGAGGTGCGACGGGCAAGGTGAATGTCCAACCAACAATATTGATGGGGTTTGCTGGAAGAATTCTGCTCAGCACCATTTTAAGCTTCCGGTTTCCGATATTTCAGAGTGGTGTGAGGCTATTACTTGGGGAACTGAAGGGGTCACAGCAAACAATCCCCCGCAGGCCCTAATTGACAAGCTCGAAAATAGGGCCGCGAAGACCGAGACCGCCCGGGGCTCTGAGCTTACCGGAAACGCGTCTTCAGCATCCTCCTCGCCCATTGTCGGCTACATATGTACAGAATGTCACTCTCATCGGCCGGCAACTCCAAAGGACTTACCAGCCACAGCTAGCGGCCAATTAATGTCTTCCCCCTGTTCTATAGAGAGAGAAAGCATTGAGATTGAGAGGAACCTTTATGAGTATGGCGTGTGGCTGGAGCAGAGGGTGTGGAGTGAGGCCTGGAAAGAGGATCTCAAAATGGCAGTCTGCCTTTGTGTGGACCAGCGGCTTTACTTGAAACTTGCCAGGAAGAAGCCATATTCATGGTGGGAAGAAAATGGCATTACAGAGGGGGTAGCGAAGGCCTTCTGTAGGTACACCAAAGCCTTCAGGAGAGCTAAGGAGGGCGGCTGGGCATTGCCTGAAAGCGGCATGCCAGTCGAACAGCGATACAAGAATTGGTATGTAAGCTGTAAGCGAGTGCTGAGGAGCGAGGCAGAAACCGAGATTACTTAGGGCCTGTTTGGTGGCTTCATTTTGGGGCTTGATTACTAATCACCTTATTCAGTCACTCCCTAAAATGCTCGCCTATTTGTTTCAAATAGGGTAATTGTTAGAAATAATGCATTTTCCTTATTTGTCAGCATTATTACCTCCGAGAAGATAACAGGCCTAGAGCGTATTTTCCGATCGCGACTAGCTATGTTCAGGTGTGCACCAGATGCAAATTTATTAAAGCAATAGTGGCGGGAAACGGCAGCTATAATTTACTGGTATTTAATGAACTAAATTAATGAACATGGAATACCAGCATTTCGGAAATGGTTTTGGGCGTTTCTCTTTCCTTGGCCCATTTCTGACATGCAGAAACTCAAGAGCCTCCTCAATGCCCCATGGCTCTATCAATACATAACCTCCAGCTTTTTTTAATAAATGCCTTCAACTCCGAAAAGACTTCTATTGAGTTATAGTCTAGCGAACAAGGAGGGAGATAGATTAGGGATACTCCAGCATCGGAGCAAAGCTCACGAATCCTTTCAGAATGGTAGAAAGCGGCATCGTCCATAATGATAGAATGCTATGCTGGATATTGGCCCCATTTTGGGAGTATAACATGCTCCAATGGTCTTCAAATGTTGATACGTCCGTGGTGCCATTATATATCAAAGCTGCAAGGACCCCCCTTGATGTATAATGCCGGGAGTATTTGGTAACGGTCACCGTGGGCAAGAGCTTGCCTTTGTACCGAAGTAATTCCTAAAGGAGACCAGCCTGTTTTCCGAAATCCGATCCATCGATCGCAACCGGACCCGTCAACAAAAACTAGTTGGTCGGGGCTAAAACAGGAAATGTGATATTGGAAAAACGCACGAAGCCGAGGGTTCCGTGCAGCGGCGACTCTTTTGGTCTATTACCTTGTTATAAGATACTGAAAGAGATAAAAGCTACAGAGCTATTTTACCTGCTTCTTTGACCATCCAGATTTGGCCAAAACTAACTCTTGAGATGGTGCTTGTTGATATTACCACCTTGAATTCATCCCAAACAAACCAAGCCATCTCCCCAAGATAAAGCTCTAGTTTGTCGTATAGATAGCGAATCAGGGCCTCAACGATCTCATTTGTCATAGCGGCTGGTTGTTCGCTGGCGCTGACGCTTGACCGAAGATCCTTATATTGCGGCGAATGCTTCGAATCGAGCGATCTGTCGTATGTGCTGCGGTAGCAACTTCATTGTTTGAAAAAAGGCCAGCTTCAATCATGCTGACAATAAGGCTTCGCTGAGAACAAGACCGTCTAGGAGCTAGGTATTCAGTTGCGAGCTTGTGATGGAACAAGTTGGTGACATTTTGTTACAGATTTATAGTATTGTCAGCTACGTAAATAAACATACATCCTAAAGCAGTATAGTAGACTCCGTAGTTGGTTCAACTGGGCCAATTGGGAGGGAAGTGGATCATGCAGATATGTTAAGCGAGATTAAGCAAAAATACTACTAGGTCTGGACGCTCGCCGAGCCGCGACGCAAGGCGAGCCAGGAAATCAACACCCGGCACTTTGTAACTACTTT
>JAHQZX020005628.1:0-18658 GCA_019804575.2 Pseudotulostoma volvatum
CTGGAATTTTGGTGGGGTGGTCCGTTGAGGGGCGGTCCGTTGAGCGGCGTGTCCCATTGGGCGGTGAATGCTTCTATAGTAAAAAAAATAAATTGAAATCGAAAAGGGCAAAAGTGCAGCTACTTAACTTGAAGATGTTCAACACCATACTCTCAGCGCGATAATTTTCGTATCATACATGTATTACCAATATATCAGTAGGCCGCCCAGATGGCCTATGCAAACAACTGGGCACGCACAAATAGGATCCCAAATAATAGACATTCACAAACACAAGGGCTAAATAGATAAGAAAAACAAGTATTAGTATTCATGTAAACAGATTGACAGCAGATTGAATGGCTGCAAGGTACTACTAGGTACTACTTGCTGCGAAGCCCTCCCTTATAACGTCTTAGGCAAATTGTTAAACGGCTTCCTATTCCTTGTCAAGAATTTTAATCTTAGCAAAGAGCCTTGTTGTTCTCAATTTGAAGTTACATTCCCTCCTTCCATTGTCATCAAATAGACGTTCCCACTAGTAGAATATAGGCCATCCGTGACACCTGACGTGAAGCATTCGTCCATGATGTTATCAAATGCAGTCTATTTGTCTTAGAAAAAGCCCCAATATTCTAGGAGATAGGGGGATTAACGAACCAAACAGTCTTGTCCTTGTGGCCGAGAACCGAATGTCATCCCTTGGAGAAAATAGCGATCAGAAGAATATTGAATAAAACATCCATAAGGAAGGTGCGCCGAGTCCGAGGTTGTCCAGTTGCAGGAGGAATAATCCAAGTCAGTGCAAAGACGGTCCCGTATTATACGGAGGTCGTTCCAATACTTCGTTGTACTCTGACCATTGTTTTGGGAGACCACACCGCAGGTAGCAGAATAACTAAAGGAGACTAGCCGTGGGACTAATAGCAAGGCATAGAGTGCCTTCATTATTTATTTATAAAATTTCTCTTTAGAAATAATAAAAAATGAATGCATATAATAAGTGCAAGAAGTGTTCGTCTTAGAAGAATAGCGAGTGCATGTGAAGCTAGTTGTTGGGCTCGTTGGGTTGATTCCTAGTTTTAAGTGATTTGACAACCTATTGTGTCTCGTACTAACCATCACGAAAAGGGCTAACTAACGATCGTAGAACTACCAAGATCGTTACGGTAGGGAATTGTGGGGGTTGCTACCAGTGACTTATTGGTTGGTTGGATGAGCAAATTTGATTTTCATACTAAAATTCGAGTTACGTATGTAGCCAATCTCAATTTTAGCTAACCTGCCTCCTAATGTCTATAACTTAGCCAAAGGACGTTGTTAACAAGATGAATACGAACCGAGAGGGGCTTGCCGCAACAGAAGACCGATAGTGATTTCTACGAAGTGAGCCGTTAGCCGTTTATTTGCACACCATATCAATGTCGAACATGATATTTTAATTGGACATATCTTCTGGAGTCAAATGATAATGGTAATGATAATATAATAATAATAATGAATCGGCTGTTTGGCTTAGTTGATGATACCGACGAAGATGTGAAAGGGTTGGTTTGGTTACTATTTATTTAGGGTTACTATTTAGGGGGTTTGAGTTTGGGGGGGGGGCCAGCAATCGGTTTCCCCAACAGAGATCTGGAGCAGTTCTACTAGATTTCTGTTGTAGTATTATTTTACGTCTTTAAGCGGCAAAGCAGTTCTACTAGAGTGGCTACGAGAAAGTTCTAATGCTGACAGTCCCCACTCTGATGATATGTCCCGGGCCGTTTGATAAATGAAAATCGTATGCTACATAAACGAATCTATGACGGTAGTGGGGCTTGGTGTTGGAGGGGTTGCTTCCCAGCAACCTGATCGATCCTTCGTGGTATGTCGTATGTCTCGATCTACGCTATCTCACCCTCTCTGTGGGGAAAAAGAGTGGAGGAACCTGGGGAACCCTGCTTTAGAACCCTACTTTACTAACTTGGTTCTAGTCCCACGCTGTATTTATACATACATGGACTCATGTACATAGAGTAGACTGTGAAGAATATACAAGACATCTTAGAACGACTCGTGTCGCGCCTCATAGTTGCTGCTTATGGGAAACTTGTGGACCTTCGAATAGATCTCGAAATTTGTAGGAACCTCGCAATTTGCGAGTATCGCCTGATCCCCGATCCACTTCTTTATTTCCCTAAAGACCAAAGTCAGCATCTAGTTCGCTATGTCTGATACATTGCGGTCCCCTCTCCTGCCTCCGCGGATATCGATGAGATGTCGCTGAGTGCGGGCCCTACAGTTCAATCAAAGCCCGAAGTCCATCCTGACCATGACCAAAGTTTGTCAAGGTCATCTGTTACTCATCATGATCCTCTCCTCTCGGAGCAGGCAGACTTATCCCATTCGGCAACGCTGCTCCTTCCGCCACAGCACCAGAGAGTCATCATGCCGGAATTTTTCAAGGCAATAGAATCAAGTCTGTTTACCGCTTGAACGCCGGCTATCTAACCACTCGTGAAGGCTTTCCACTGCGGCATCATATGTTCGCCTGTCAATTACCTGCAGCGCCACCTTTTTTATATTAACTAAGAACGGCTACAGAGAGCTTACCTACTCTTCGGAGACCCTTCAAGATTTGAGTATGCTTTGTACAAGGGGGAACCATGGGATGCAAGGAGGTTAAGGACATACTATTATTATTGCTGAGGGTCATGCTGAAACGGAAAATTCTATATTAGTACCTCGTTCCAACGGTTTCAATATGGCCACTTCATCGTATTTTACTTTTCTCTTCCGGAGAATTGAAGATAGATGTCTTTACAGCTTAGTATTATTAATTCTCCGGAAAAATCGAAATCGCAGGCCAGCGATTAACTACGGCACTGAAAGCCCCTGTAAGCAAACCAAAATTTAGATGGGCACTCAATGAGATGCCATATAAGCTAGGATGTTAAGTATATACAAGAAGAGACATATAAAAGGCTCTGGCGATTAACCTTTTGGCATTTGGATTGATACATGCGGTCCCAGCTTCGCGTATGCTGGAAGTCAGCCACAAGGTGTGGCATATGTTTGAGATTTTGGAAAGGTTCAGGCCAATCAGGTGCTTGGTCATGGCCCTCATAAAGGACTTTATACCGAGTAACCCGCTTTTGCGAGTGATAGGGACAAGCTTCCTTTGATTTATATTGCTCTTCTCTGGGGTAGCTTTCGCTTGGTTAAAGTCGGCGAAGGAGCCACATGTGGAATGCAAAGTAAAAGTTATGCGTTGATCTCGGCAAATCTACATGATTATAGGTTCATAGGCACCGTCCTTGACGGACCGTTTAGTCTAAAAAGGGCCTCAGATTCTGTATTCCCGGCCGTTTCATGTTAATGAAGCAGCGGTCTAGCATTCCCTTATTTCCTATGCGCAGCATCGTTCCGATTGGTATGATTGTGTGAATGGCGTGTTTGCGAGTCCTCCCATGGACGCTCAGGTTCGATGAGGGGCGTAACCTTTAGTAGCCACGAAAAGCGCCAACTCAGTTGACTCGTTAACAGCCAGGTTCGCCTTGAATTCCGCTAATAGCTATCATGCTCGTAGTTGATGTATGTCTGAAGGTATTGTTTTAATGAATGGTTCACGATCTCTGTCTGTCCATCACTCTCAGGGTGGAATGCCGTGAGGAGCTTGAGCTTCACCCCAATGCGTTTATAGAGTCTTTTTCGGAAATTATTGACGGATTGCGTACCTTGGTCGCTAGGGGTAGAATGTGGATGGCCTTTTTGAGACCATATATGTTGTAGGAAAACGGCCGCCACATTTTTGCTTCTAGGCTTAAAAGAGGTATAAACCATCGACGCTTCGATAGATGGTCTATTGTAACTATGATATTATGTCGTAATCATGCTGCCAGGTAGCAGAGTAATAAAATCTACTGGGATACCCGACCGGTATTGGTCAGGTACAGGCAGGGGCTGTAACAAGCCACACTTGCCCTTGGTAGTCTTTATATTGCTGGCAATAAATATATCTACTAAGCTTTCATGACGCGCTTTGAGGATTTAGCGAATCTGTATCATTAGGAACCAGCAGCTGATTACTAACACGGACCAAGTTATCCCGAATTTCACAAGAGCCCAGTTGGATTCAGAACTCATGCTTAGGATTGTGGGGCATCATTTATGCCTTGGGGAGGGCGTGTGGGAGCATCCGGCTTTGTGCCTTACTTGCCAGGTCTGTATTGGATCTTGAAGTTGAACTCTGAGAGGAATTCTGCTCGTCGAACTTGTTGTCATTTTAACCGTTTTAATACCATGGAATACTCTTAAGCTTCTGTGGTTCAACAACACTTTTAATCAGGTCGTTAACACCAGAGGGTTCGGGTTCCCATTCCTTGAAGGCGCAAACGATAGCCGGGAGCTCCTTGTCGTAAATCTCGGTTACATTCTCGCGGAGACGTCTTCATTGACAAGAAGGCTACTGGTTGAAGAATGCCTGTGTGATCTTTCTGCAATAATACCTATGGCGGTCACTACATAGTTGGAGGCCTGTTTCTACCCAAATCTCTTTGTCTGGATCAGAATGTTGAAGTATCGTATCAAAAGCCCGAAGCTCCCTGCTGCTAGGGTCTAGTGGGAACTGCTTACCTTTCGGGTTCCCTTTGCTAAGGGCTGCAAGAGGCGCAGCAATGGCTGAATAACCAGCTATAAAACAATGATAAGAATTAGCGGAACCCAAGAAGGATCAAATATCCCTAACTGAACGAGGCACTTCCGTTCCTGTAGGGCCCATCTTTCTACTATTTGTAGATACAATAAGCATAATTTATTTCATCTCCTTTACAGAGGACTAGCATTTTTAAGGCGCTCGACAATACGTAAGACATATTCTTCATGTTCCTCAAGACTCTCGCTAAAGATGAGAACATTGAGGTACGCGGAACAGAAAACATCGGGGTAGTTGCCTAGTACCGAGTAAATGTAGGATTGGGATGTCGCTGGGGCGTTGCACAAGCCAAAAGCCATGACAGCATACTTAAGTTCAGTTCCCAACGTGTTTAGAAGAAGGTTGTTTTCTCTCCGTCACCTTCTCGTAACGGATGTTATTGAAAGCAGCGATAACATCAAGCTTCGTAAACACCTTCGTTTTGCTAAGTCGCGAAAGCGTTTTGCTAATTATAGGGGGAACGTTGCGGTTCAAGTGGCCTCATTAAGACCGCGGTCTTGTATACCACCACCCGGTTTCTTGACACAAAGTACTTGGATATGGGGAAGAGCTAGGTCGGATAAATCCTTTCCCTTTCGTCTCTTCAATGTACTTGAATACGACACATGCCTGTTCCCATTATGGTCCATACGCGAATCTTAGCGGCAGGAGTTTTTTCTTCCTCGTTGAGCTGAATAGCATGATTAATACTGGGAGGCGAGGAGAAAGTTTATCTGCTCCAAATAGTGCAGAAGTATGGGAAGTTTCTTGCCTTGTGGCTCTTTGCGTAGTAGCTTTTCATTTCTTTGACGATCCCTCACCCTAAGTATCAATAGGAGGGCCATGACCATGGCGTACGTGCGTACAGTGCTCAGAATCAACATATTCATGGCGTATGCCCACTGGCTATTGTGGTGATCATTCCCATATCGGGAATGTATTAGGACTATATTTGTCAAGCGAATGCGACCTCGCCGTCACTAAGGAGCAAGGCTCCAGATTTGGTAAGAGGAACGGTGATTAGGCGATTTTCCGGGCGTGAGAAGCGTTCACAAAGCAGTAACTCGATCCACCGGTATCTATAAGGCTAACGGCAGATACAAGTCCATTATTAGGAGTGTATATAGCTTAAAGTCTTGAACATTGATTGACTTCCATTTTTAATTCTGACACCGGGTTTTACAACCGTAGGGATGTATATCATTGAATCCTTGGTGGTGAAACTGCCACCCTTAAGTTTCAAAGATACGTTGGCGAATTAACTCAATTAAATTTTGCGAAAGGGAAAGGAGTGATGGTGGTGGTGAAAGAGTGGAAGAAGTGCTAGACGGCGAAACAGAGACGGTTGGGGTAACCTGTTAGAGCACCAGCGAAGATCGGGGAAACTGTAGGCTAAAAGTAATGCTAGCAGAGCTTTTAGTCTAGTTGTTTGACGTAACCTCTATAGACCGTCCAACTGAGGGTTGACTCAAAGCCCTTTCTAGATCCGGCTGGCTTTGGCTGTGCTGTTGCTTGCGCGAGTTGTTTCCGTGGAAGCCCCCAAGCAGATTCGCAAAGCAGGATACTGTCTCATTAATAAGGTTGTTAATAATTGCTTCTTCATCTTTATCGTCTCTTTGGTAGGTTCGTATAGTCCAAGAGCATCTAGAAATCGATCGGTTCGCTTTCTTCGGGCCCCTCGGGTCCTGACAGCGATTTGACTAAGTTGGTTTTGGATATATTTTCTAGCGCAAGCTAAGGCGTCCTCAGTTCGTCGGGAATAATTCGGGACCCAACTCGTCCGAGAAGTTTATTTCGGTTATTCTAGTCGTATAACAGTAGTAGTAACGGGCAGGGAAATAACCCGACCCGCTAGACCAGAAGATTCGCAATGGAGCAGCGCTTTTCTTTGGCGGTCATGGATACTAATACCTCAATTATGTGCAAGTGAAAGAAGAGATTTTTGTGAAACTATGATAGTGTTTTAGTGATATAAGAATGAGTATTCTCGTTAAGTGTCGGCTAGGTCGAGGCTTTTTGGTAGTTAGCAAGTGTTATATAAAGCTGTATATTGAGCTTAGCGCGCCTGCTCCGAATGCTAGCCAGATGTGGCAATATGGATACCATAAATTACGCTGCTTTCTCAGCGGGATCCACTAACTATATGGTAGTATTCTGCGCTGGTGGTGGAACTAGCCTATCATGGCTGCCACTAAACCTATTTAATCCTTAGCTGGCAGTTGGGAAGCTAGTAGATTGGTTGCTTGGTCAGCAACCTAGCTCAGCTCCGTAACAATTAGGCCGTCTGTAGATAACTCCAAGAATTGCAATGACGCCTCCATTATCACGTGAGGGTTACGTCCCACATCGTTTATTATGTTTGATCTTGAAAAGCGAAGGAAAATTAATACGTAATGAATTACCAGTCCAGCACTGTAGGAATGTAGGCTACCAATACTTTGGTGTTCCCACCTCGGTTCGTCATCTAGGTATGTTACTAGTGTTAAAATGGCTAATGCCTGATCCAGAATCTACATAGGAATGAATGGACCAGTCGGGCATTCTCTACAACTGGCACCCTAAAATATAGTCTACTCCCGCCAAGCATACTTCCAAAACTTTATTTGGGATCGGATCTGACTAATAAGTACGCTAATTTAGAGTAGGGTTATACACCAACAGGGTACTAGTGATAGAACGGAGCACGGACTGTGCGGTCTTAGCGCATCGTAAGATTTATTAGCCACATTTTAAATGTTACCAATTGTCCCGGTGGCAAAATCTCCAATTATCAAGAAGAGTTATTTTTTGCGTACTTGCAACTCTTTTTGTGTGAGAGCTAAGTGATGGATAGTACTATAGTACTATATGTCATTTTAGTGGCCGTTTTATAGCAGTCAAGGATCATCTGACCCTGTTATATGAAATACATAGTAAGACTTGAAGTCGCATTGGCAACTTCGTGCAAAAAGTACATGGCCTGCCTGGATGTGGTCGGTTGTAGAACCGAGAAAGCGAATTGATTTTGCCCTTACTCCTCTCCTTTTGCATATGTTGCAGCTAAGAAACGAAGTTCTGTAATCATGAGATTTATTCATAGTAAAATTTAGAGAATTGTTAACAAGAATATCATTTATGAACCTCATCGGCCGCATCTCGGCTGGCCGATTCCGGATACCACCAGATCAGTCAATGAAGTTGTTTCAAAGTAAGACAAGCTGGGAGCCCGTCGGAAATACGAGCTTAATCCTCGGGAAATCCGAGGACTTAAAGATTAGTAGTCAGGTACTAGATACCTCTAAGCACAAAATTCTAGAAGCGGAAATCCTGGAGACAATATTTGAAAACTTCAAGTGACGTTGTGCTTATGACAGTGTGACCCATAATAGCATAAAGGAATCTATCGGTAATTGAGCCACTATCGTATAAACGAGAATTCGCTACTTACTAGACCCACTTCCGAATACTACCCAATTTGCGGTCATGAAGAACCACCAGCCGATTCCGGAATAGGAGTACCCCAGAACCCCAGACTGCACTATTTTTTAGCAACTTTATATAAAACTAGTTCTTGCGGGGTACGAGAGCCTCTTAAGCCCTACATATATATTTCAATCATCCCTACATTTTGCTAGAAAACCATAATAGGCTGCGAATATCCCTCATTCATCCTAGTACCGTATAACATGAGAATCATCCTTTTATGCTTAGCCATTAATGGGTGTCTTAATATGACAGCCTTTGCAACTCCAGAATCACAATACGGGCCAACCCCCAATCTGGCTCCGCAGCTGCACATTCCACAAAATGGTGAGTCGTTCTTCATCGTGTAGTCGGTCCAAAAAGCCTAACTATGGTTGTCTAGATGAAGAAAAATGTATGATGTGCATCATTCAAGAAATGGTGTATGCTAATTATGCTCTTTACCTGTGGGTGACAAGACGGACAATCTCCCACAACTACCATATCCAGCTAATGAGTCGATTAGTGCCTGTAAGAGAATGTCGTCAATGACCTGATTTGCAATCAATTTCTGATTAATTTCTGTAGTTCAGGAATGTGGTGTGGTTTGCACATGGCAGACCAACCCATCATGAATCATCTATCGCCAAATGCCGGTTTCAAATCATCATGTTTAATCCCTCAATATTTGCATGGCTCTACAGCGCTATGGTGATCGTCCGTCGCTTCTCTTGGGTGTTCCTTCATTGGCGTTGTATCAACCTGGCGTTTTGACTTCTTAGGGGTCTTCTCTTCTTGTATTGGAAGGCGATCATGATTTTCCTCGGTGGGGATTATATTTTTTCATAATCAGCTTCTAACGGTGCTGGATCACTTGTTAAGTTCCCTTCACATGTCATTGGAGTCTGAACTTCGTTATGCTTCGTTTGCTTACGCGCAGAACATATGAATTTTCACGATTTGAAGTCACTGTAGAGGGTTATCAAGGAGCTATTGCTACATTCTCTCCATTATATATGCCTACTCCAATATTATCTACTAGGATAATTAATCTTTCGGAGACGTCATAAACGGCTTCACTACATAGGCAATAGCCCCCTCCTTATCTTAGGTGCTTGAAATGTATATGTAGATCCGGTCTATACTCCCACTTGCTCTCCAGTACTCTCTATTAGTTTCGGTAACCGAGTGCCTATATTTCACTTTGTGGTCGACACTACGTGAGCCAAATAAACCAATGATAATATTGGGAATTTTTATAAAAGAAGAACTCTACATTTTTCCTTGTTTTCAGATATTTTATTCTACGGTATATGCCCCCTTTGAAATTTCAAAAATAGTAAAGCCATCATGGCTACCAACAACAAAAGTAACTATCATATATCATCATTCTGGATATGAAGTATGTGCAAGGTTGCCCAATTGAATTATCTATGACCGCATTGGCTTAGGTATTAGATATATCCTTACAACTTATAAAATGAGAGTAGAAGCTGGTACTCGTTCCCTAGAACGTTCAGGGTTGGCCTTGAGATCGGATTTCCGTTCGCAAACCATTACTTTCTCCTATTAATCAATATTGAGGTGAAGGCTAAATTACTTAAATGAAGACAAACAACACCCCCTCGTGTTGATAGCACTATTTAATCATAGTGAATTAATTGATAAAGTAGTGGTGATATGTTTCTAGTGGCCCCCAAGAGTCCAACGCCTGTTTCAAGACATTCGGAGGTTTCAATATTGCCATGACAATAGCCTCAATTGGCTATCAACACTCCATCATAGGCCCACACGCTATAATTAAGCCTTTTTTCCAAAAATTTACCTTGTACAGTATAACAATCATAAATACCCTATTTGAAACATGAGAATCTAAGAAAAAGGGTATCAGTTGGTATATATGAATCAACCAATCATAGTTGAATAAAGTTCATGATTTGTGAATACATCAATGCTACTACCATTTGTAATTTTTACCATAGCTTTAATTTCTTATGTAAAGTGCTAGATCCGCATCAATCCCCTATGGATTAGTAAAGATAATACATTCATAATGACCTCATGTTCGATTGTCATGAATCGAACACCATCCGAACGATCCAATAGCTATCCTCATATTTTATCAAACTAGAGAGATCTCGTCTATACCGCATGGTCTAGTCGCACGGTACGGCTAGGTATTAGGTGTTCTTTATGGCTCCATTACTGCCTACATATCATCGTTAATGGATAGTAGTATTAACTTTAACAACGTCGGTTTAGCTATTGACGTTCAGGGCGGCTCTCCGCGATAGATGAAATATACCCCCCATTATAATTGGCTCGATTGCCGCTCTGAGACAATGTTGGGACCGTCAGATAGGGGCTTCACTGCACCAAGTGCCGCGGCACCTTCTTGTAGTCGACATGGTAGTATGTCCGTCCGATGAGTTGCCAATGCTCCTCTCAAGGGTCGTGAGTTCAAATCCCTGTTGGGACAAATTCAAATTCATAACCGCCATTTTAACCCGGCGGTTAAGAGGGCAAGCTGCGAGAAGCTCTATCAAGTGCCGTGGTATCTTTTGTCAACATCTGGCCGAGACTGAACAAAATTTTCTTACATGTTCAACACACCTGCCGCTGTGGCGGGTTAGATCAACAATTTGGGTTATTGGCTTGCATTAGCATGGAATGGCTATTTCATGCACTCGCACGGGAGCCTGATTTAGTTAAATTTAGTGCACCCAGCTGAGTTTTTCCAAACTAAGGCTTAGGGCTCAGGTGAGACACCATGATAGTTCCGTAAGCTCCGTCGGAGTTATTAGTACCAAGTTATGTATGATAGTTAGGGTTATAAACCGGCAGACCAGAGACCACTTCTCTGCTGGGGTTCTCTCCGTTTTCCAGAATGTACATAGAAGCTGCGGCTGCAGTTCTGGCCGGCATAAACGTAACAATAGGATCGCATACATTATAAAGACCTATCTCTTAGACGCACCAATTAATTATTCATACGTTGAATAATGCAAGTCACATGACATAATTAAGCCACTCATATATATTAGTAGTACAGGTGCAACCCACAGATGGGATTCTCCTAATATAGTCATACCTTGCCATGCAACCAAGGCTCCTATGACAGAACGGCAATAGCACATTTTAATGAACTATTAAACGTTTACAGTTAATTATTGCTATGTTTCTTAGTTCCCGTGGCAAACTACGATTAATAATAACTTCTAGGACTCTGTTGGTAATATTCTCCTTATGCGATATGCAGTGTATTATGTAGTATATCATCATACTTAACTATCGCTGCATAGCTGAATATATCTCTATACTGAGACGTTATACATGTTACCTACAGCAACAGAGCTCCTTTGTAGATGTAATAATAATCTAGAAACGGTTCAGAATTCTGAATAATTTCCAGAGATGCTTACGGAATGCCTGGCTCTTAGTGGCAGCAATATCCTAAGTTACCCAAATCAAGGTTTGATAAATTAAACGTAGGAATCTGAAGACTTTTGTCGATTGATGAATCTAAGTTTGATAACTATATACCATAATTTATTTCGTTAAATAGAGTTCGTTTTGATTTGAATTTATGTCTAAGAGCATTAATGAGTGCGGCAAAGTCGATCTTTCTGCCAACTAAGATCATAGTATGACATCACTAGTTGGAGAAAAGAGTCTTTAGGGTCTTGAATGGAACACTCACGAGAGACTGGAGCGCGTTAGGCGTTCAAAGTTAACATAGAACAAGTAATACCCTATGTCCAGATGTCTGATACTCACAATGATTTCCCATCCGCGGATGATGCAGTGGTAACCAGGAAGGGTGGGGAACATGGTCTCAGCTGTAACCGACGCGCTTCAGTGATTTGACGGATATGGCCCACTTCGCCAGATGAGGCAAACCCATACGTGACGGGGACTACTAGTAGGGATAAGCAGCCATTGGACGTTTAAGGAACGGAACCGTATGTGGGTTATGAGGGGCCCTAAGTACAAAAGTCACGCACAAACATATGTAACACCACTAAGCCCTGACCATTCCTTTATATATAATTTCCTTTGCATGGACCAGGTCTTGGTGACAGGCCGGATGCCACCCCCGCCACTCAGAAAAGGCAGTTATATCAAGGCAGGGTAAAGAATTTCAATATAACCACCACGTAGGTCAAAGCGGTGTAGTATGATTGTCCGATGATTGATTCAGTCACAGATTATGATTCTTTTCATTGCGGTAAACCGCACAATCCTCGCGGCTGTTAAATTCAGCCTGTATAAATAGAAAACCCGAATTTCCTCCGTAAGAAGGCTACTTATTATATTTCTCCATTGTTCCAGCAGTAATTGCCTCAAGAGTCGGAAGTGATAATGTCAATTTCATCGTTCAACTGGAACGTCTACCCCGGTTTTCTATTCGAACTGATGGTACTTGATTGAATTTTGTCTCTCAGGCTCGACTCGATTCTTATGATATATGTAATTGTTTAGTTTTTTTCTTGTACAATATGTAAAAAACGGCCACGTACAACTCTGAGCTAATAATCGATACGGGGATACTATGATCGCGATTTGGTATGTATAGATAAAGTTGGAACGGTTGAACTTTCGGGTTCAAATCAAAAAAAAAACAAAACCTAACTAGGCCGCGTGATCAACGCAACGTCACGAATCTTACGGCTAATTTTAAACCAACCGGCGCTGGATGTAGAGATTCCTTACATTTTGAAGTGGTACCACAATCGCAAGCCAATACGAGAGAAAGAGTATTAACCAATCTTATGTATGGAGTATGATTATAATCAATTCTGTGTTTTGGTACACATCCCAACGCAACCAAATAGGGTAGAGTAGTATCATAGTCACGGTCTTTATGCTAATTGTTAAAAATCAACCACCAGCCGGTCATCCCCATTTCCCTCCTACTATTGCTCCATTGTTACTTATCGCTTCGAACATGATGGAAAATATGAGGAACGTATCCGGATGAAGAATCAAGAAGGAACAGCTCTCGGTTTTACAATGTCTCTAAATCTATTTCCGGCACTCATAATCTCGTTGTATTTGATGCTTTTCGACCAAGCTGTGGCAATTCCCGCTGGCAATGCACCGTCCCCAAATGGTTGTGCTCCAACCATGCCTGGATGGCGGCCAAATTCAACAAATTGGAACGAAGCGAACACAGATAACTGGATCCAGACGTGGTGGTCTCAGCAAAAAGGAAAAAAAGATTTCTCAAAGATGATGGGCGAACAATTCTATCCTTCAAACCCAAGCTGGCACTGTGGTATCAATGACCTGTGCAGTATCACTGATTGTACGGGTGAGTTTGATTTGGAAGCTTAATGAGATATTATTTTTTAGTAAACTTAACGTCTATTGTCTTCCCATAGAAGTTATAGATCCAAACGGCCACCCAGTGGCGTACTTTGTCTTACTATCTCTGGAGTATTTCACTCAGCAAATGACTTTCTACTATGTATGAATCCGGTTGGTTGCGCTGTTTATTGAACGCTGCTAACAAATACAACTCCCAACAGAATGGCCTGAGTATAGCGGCGGGGATAGATTCGGCGGTTCAAGTGCAATTTGCCCAGACGTTTTGTAAGCCCGGGACGAGCTCACAAGCTAGCATTGATATCAAAGAGGTTATAAACACGATAAACTACGCAATATTCGTAGGGCTTGTCCTCATAGGCGGACCCATTGCTCTTGGGGCTTCTGGCACTGCAATAGCGGGTTTCACAGAGGCTTCTGGGCCTTTTGTACCTACTCCTGATCCTGGGTACAGTCTCTTTGTTAGCTATCTCGATGTCTCTCGGGTCGGGTAAGCCCCTCTTGCGTCCAGTTTCGCTGACGATAAAGACAGTGCATATGAGTTGAGTCAAATGGAGGTGTATGGTGAGATCCTCGCGAAACTGGTGCGAACTGGCCAGCAAGCTGTCAGCAATATGACAGTAGGCCTTTTGATGGGAGAAGCCGATGCTGGAGGGAACCACATCTGGGACTGGTTTAAGAATGGCGCCTTTGCATCTTTTGCAGATGCTCCTACTAATACCAATGCTACCCAGGAACAAACAGCTCAGTATGTCGGGACAGTCGTGACGGCAGCTTGCATCAATACCTTTTGGGTTAAAACAGCGAGCGTATATATCGTAGCTTCACCAGCAAGCCAAAATAACTGCACATCTGATGACAGGGTTCCCTCAGATACCAAATATTGTCGGGGGGACAACTATGTCTACGGAATATACATGTACATGTCCTAACTAAGTATTAATTCGATTAACTGGTTGATTTTGGGGCTGACCATCTCAACAGGATCAACGGCGATGGTAATGTTCAAAAGCCTTCGGGATATGACAAGATCAACACATTACCATATAGCAACATCTCACTTAACGTATGTGATCCCCTACCACTCTTCTAAAAGACTAGATTTTCATATTGATTCTGCCGAAGGATGTGTTTGAATCATCGGTACAGGCCCATGCAGCCGCAAAATTCAACTATGACGCCCAGAGAGCAGCACGATGGGTTAACGCCTCAGTAAACTGGGGAGTTGGGAATCGACCTATTGACAGGTGGGCTGCGTTTGAGGGAGTATTTACGATCCCAATCTGTATCGATCCGACAGGAACTGCCCTCAGCGGATTCCCTTGCAAGTGTGGCCTTGATGAGGGTGAAACGGGGCCATTTAGAGTAAGATATATATAGTCCATTTATTGATTCATTTAATTGGTTTTTGAAAAGCATGAAGCTGATTCAAAATTAGGCGGCCTCCGGACTCGAACTGAATTCGGCTTACCTCCAGAATTGTTACAACATCCCCACAGATCTGCAGTTGCCGGTGTGAATTATGGGTAGAATATGGTTGACCCTCATATCTTAATTTTTATGAATGCCCCATCAAAAAACATTGTCTAGATCTAGATACTTTTGGACCATTTGACTAGTATAATATCGATCTAGCTAAGATATCGAACCACCTAGAGGCCATCGGCTTGTTGAGATTTTCTAGCCTCACTCTCCAAAATTAGGGTTTTTACATATAAAAAAGACTTGTTTGGTAAGATCCTTATAATTGGTCTACTGCATGTTTTAGAACTCAGAAATTGCCTCTGTAAAAATTGCGGCGAGTGGTGGACGCCATCAAGCATAATAGCTCAGATAGTCTACCTTTTGCCGATTACCTCACCTGTGTTAACTAAAATGGACTTGTACCAGCGAGGACTTGCGTATGGTATAGTGGCGGAACTCCGTTCCCAAGAAAAAGTTACCATTTTCAAAATTCATTGCCTCAACCACATCACATGGGATCGTAGAGTTATAAACACTAGGTTATAGAGCATTGATTATTAAACATAATGTTCTCAAATAGTTGAAATTCCTACTGCTGAAGGAGCTTATGGCGTTTGAGAACGAACGTTAGTACTTACAGAACTCAGAACTCATAACAAAACCATCCTCACCAGGAATGTATACTTTCTGGTGTGAATCAAGTTTCTTCCATTCGAAGTGCCATGCGCCACTCTTTGCCGATACAACTCCATTAAGTGCATACAGCTATTATAGTTGCCTAAGATCGTTGAGTTTTTAACATTGGCCAACGCCGTAGGAGGGTATCGCTTCGGCTTCATCATCTCACCCGTGTTAAACTCGACCATGTAGGGCAACATTTCTTTCATAGTCTAAAGAAATTCCTTGCGATATTCGACCATGTCTTCTCGCTCATACCCATCAAGAAATACGCCCTTCTTAGCACCCTTCCGAGCGAACCTAGGCTTTTTCGGCCATCGACGTCCTATTCTCGACGTTATTCCCATCCTCTTAGACCTTGGTGTGTTGTCTATTGGCTTAATTAAGCCTGTGACTTCATTGACCGATGTGTCGATATCATGACGATATTCGCCGAGAAGGCCTTTATGCCATTTCATATAACGTATCTGCATAGCGAAAGTGCCAACATAGCGAAAGTTCCACCCCACCACAATTTCTGCGGCAAGGCCGGGCATAATTCCAGAACCTGCCAGGTAGTGATAAAGATGTCTGAAGAAGACGATAGTGAGTAGCTTTTCTTAATTAAGTTTTGTGGTTTCTGTGAATGTCTTTATAAAATGGGAGTGTGGTGTGGAGTGGCACTTTCGCTATGTTGGCACTTTCGCTATGCAGATACGTTAGACTGTTTGATGCAATCCATCGAAGGTATAGTCGTAATTGTTCCGGACGAATTGCTTACTATGGCAACAGAACTGTTCAATATGATTCAGCCCCGGGTGATATTTCGGATAAAACATCACGAGGGGGGTGTCAGATTGACCTTGGAGCCCTTCTTCCAGTTCAACCCATTGGGATTTGATGAAAAAGTTATTAGTTCAAATGTGTGTATTGCTTGTTTACATTGCCGCTTAATATACGCCCTAATACTGATTTGAACTGGAGTTCTCTCGCCCCACTTTTTATTTTTTTCATTAGAATTAGTAAATTCTTCATTATAATTAGAAAATCCCTTTTTTTTTCCTTCATTAACTTCAACCTTACCTTCCCAGCATCCTATGATTGAATTCAAATCGTAACCTTACTTATGAAAATATGCTCTCCGATTTTACGATTTCCCCGATACATATAAGTATGCTGTGGTTGTGGTGAAGTAACGAACCTACATACCTTGTGAATGTCCGCCACCAGAATCTAAGTTAACGAAACTAACCTAAAGAGGCTTGGCTCCCGAAACGGATAAGCCCAATACGTATGTGGTTAGTATGAGCTTGGCTTTGTGTCGCGAATGGCCAACGCTATGTACCAGCAAGCTCGGCATGTTACTGATTCAATCCGTCAGAATTACACATCACGAGAAATCATTTCCTGCGGCCTTGAGTTACTGCATTTCTGTGTCAAAAATTGCGTTCAAGTTCGCCATTGACGCTTTCCTCTCAATCTGTTTCGGCGATGATGAGGCTCCCGAGCCAAGAGTTGTACTGTCAGATCAAGCCGAAGGCTTGTTAGCGACCTTACCTGATGAGATTCCTGGCGCTGTCTCACAGCTTTGCGGGTGGTACGTTGTCAGAACATCAGGGCCCATTGCCTAAAGCGAAATACTTGAAGGAGGAAAGAGAGGCGATTCGCAATTTTACATTGGGGTACCTCAAGGCAGAAGGAAGCCCCGAAGCAGTTGAAAAGGCACGAAATGAACTGTACGGCCGTCTGTCATCGATATCAGTCCAATATATGGAGGAGAGATGATTGCAAAAGGGAAACCGCGTGGTAAGATATTACACGAAAGGGCTACTGAATCTTGGCTTCCATACAACTCAGAATGTAGAGAGTATGCATCCGATCACGAAGTAGTTACTTAATCGCCAACTCGCTCTTGATGAACGTCAAGTGTATTATCGGCTAGAGAATATTGCCAAGGGAGGAAGGGATAAGTGTCAGGAAATAAGGCAGTAAGGCAGTAAGGCGGTGAGACACCAAGCTCAGATATATCACAACCTCCCATTTCTAGTAGATAGAAATAAGTAATAAGAAGAAACAAGAACTCTGTTCCCCCCACCTTTACGTACGCTGAGGTATCCGTAGTGATACCGACAATAAGTTATATTGCGAGTGTGCGAGTCTTGGATTGTACGGCTTTCGGGAATGTCATTGGCAAAATTAGCGTTAACGCCATCAAGCGGATCGAAAAGGAATAGGAGAAAGCAAAAAGCAACCTTAGTAAAGGCTATGACAGAAGCGAAACTCTGTGCCCCGGGGATTGCTCGGAAATACAAGTCCCACGATAGCACTGCAAGGCGAGATATGACTGCTATCGAAGCGCTTGAAAGGGATACAGCTAGAGAGGAGAGAGAAACACAAGTGAGGGCTACGAAGTGTGCTAGAGAAGCGAAGGCTTCGGAAACACCAAATGTTGTGGAAAGCACTGGAGTAGAAACGGGGTAGACAATGATCAGCACTGAACGCATAGCTTTGCAGGCCGTGGAGGATGTCACTGCAGAAACTGGCCCTGCAGCTGGAAAGCGACGGCGAGCTTCAACTGTCAACTATAGGCAACTGGCTGGCCTGACGATACGTAACAAGCGCACAAAGGAAGACAGAAGTCCGGGAAAGAGGCCAGAAGAGAGAATAAGACCAAAAAAACAAGGTGTATCAATGTGGAGATCGCAGAGGAATGGGGATTGTAGTACTACGAGTATTTATGGTATCTAGGTAGTGCTTCCGTGTAATCACACTTGAATGATTCAAATCTGTTGGGATGGCCACAGGACATCATGTATTGACGACGATTCGAAGCCGTCACCTAATTAGGTTTAGCGTACGCAGACACGTGACACGAAGAAACTTAACGTCTTTCACGTCCATTACCCCCCTATCTAACATATAATCAATATCTACAGACCAACCTACAAGTAGTACTACTTGACCCCTGTGCATCCAATAAAATGGAACTATCCCGTATGTTCGCCTGATTCTTATTCGTATTTGATCATATAATGACTACGCGTTTATAGGAACAAACCGAGCCCCTAGACTTGCAGCTTGTCTTCAATCTAGACAGTTTGCCTGTTTCTTTCG